>SMLS01071020.1:0-15451 GCA_004785975.1 Popillia japonica | reverse complement strand
AACACCTAGAAGTTGTCGAACGATTTTATTGAAATTTTCAGGAAACGTCCATTTTCATTAAACAAATTGATGACTAAAATTTGAATAAAATCTAGCAAGTAGTTGTTTTTTGCCTGTTGTTTCCATAGCACATAGTAACTATAAATTTGAAGTATTAGACCATTTAGTAACTGTCAAGTTTGCAAATTGTTGTTGTTTCGTTACAATTTCATTCTGAACTTGATAACAATGCCGAGAGTACGTCAACATCAACATTTTGTCGAATTAAGTGATTTTGAACGTGACCGTATTATTGGTATGAGAGAGGCCGGACTTTCGCTAAGAGAAATTGCTCGTCGTGTAAACCGAAATGTTTCATCGGTATTGAGATGTTGGTCCAAATGATCCGAGGAAGGGGTTCAACATCGTCGCCGTGAATCTGGACGTCCTCGAAAGACTACAGATCGCGAAGAACGTCGCTTAAGACTTTTGGCCACAAGAGATACATTCTCAACAACTCGATCAATTGCAAATGATTGGAGAGGTACAGGACTCAGAACGTCAATGTCAACTGTTTATCGCCGGATAAAATCTTATGGGTTGCGTTCATATCGTCCATTTTTATGTCTTCCTCTTACACCACTTCACCGTCTACGCAGACTAGAGTGGAGCAACGAAAGGATTAATTGGGCGCAAGAATGGCATCAAATTATGTTTAGTGACGAGTCCCGATTTTGCTTGTGGGCCCACGATGGTCGTAGGAGAGTCAGACGGATGCGTGGAGAACGTAAAAATCCAACATTTTTTGTGGTACGCAACACAGCCCTCACTCAAGGAGTTATGATATGGGGTGCAATATGTTATGGTAGCAGATCACCCTTCGTCTTTATTGACAGCAACCTTAACGCCGCTGGTTACATTGCTAATGTGCTACAACCAGTTGGCCTTCCATATCTTCAGGGGCTGCAAAATCCCATTTTCCAGCAGGATAATACGCTCGCTCATACGGCAAGGGCTACAACACGATTTTTGGAAGAATCTAACATTGCCGTCCTCCCATGGCCTGCTCGGTCGCCTGATTTGTCACCCATTGAACATGTATGGGATATGATTGGTAAGCGACTGGGTAATTTACCGCACCCTCCAGATAATTTACACAATCTTCAGCAACGGATTCAAGAAGCTTGGGACGATATACCACAAGCAGCTATAGATCACTTGATTAATAGCATGCCAAACCGTCTAGATGACTGCATTACAAATCGTGGCGGAGCAACTCATTATTGAAAAAACTTTTAAAGCTTTTGTTCTTTTGTTTTCAAATCTTAATCATCACTTTGTTTCATGAAAATAGATGTTTCTCGAAAATTTCAATAAAATCGTTCGACAACTTCTAGGTGTTGCAATTTTTCTGGAAGTCAGTATACTTATCTAACAAAATCTAAATTTTTGACATTAAATTACTTCTTTAAAAATATAGGTATACGTACTTCTTGTTTACATATTTTAATTTTAAAGTAGCATTTTCCACTCAACACTCTTTTCACTCCGACGTTGTTAAGAAAATAACGTAAGCTTTCGCTTGTCCCACGCGCAATATGATGAATTACGTTTTGAATAAATCTCGCAAAAATTCTTTATCAATTTAATCACGATTACCAGCCCTTCTCGTTTGGCAAGCTCACCCTTGACACTGGGGCCCGTTTCTCGTTGTCTCTTCGTCTCCTTCCACAGAGGAGTAGGATGATAAACGACGTACTCATAGTAATTGCCTCCTAAGTTATGGTTCATGGCGTGTATGAAATATGGTATCGTTCCGCACGCAATTACTGAGGGGTTATTTATCTTTAGCAGTTTGGGAGACATCGGTTGGAGTTGAATACGAAGTCCTTACGCCCCCGAACATGGAGGTCGCTGATGGTTCGATATGACCTTTCGTCGCTCCTAAAGAGGAGCTAAATTACTGGTATTTGTTGATATTCCTTAATCAGTTATGGGCATCTAGATACGAAGAAATGGATAGTGTAATGTGAAAATAAATTAGTGTGCTGGTTTCATAGCGCAGGTTTACAATTCAGTAATATGTATTTTATATTGTAGAGCACATGTTTGTGAGTAGATAAATAAGATAAAGATTAAAATATTACTGACTTATTGTTAGTTAAGTATAAAGGTGTTTTGGTATTATTAATAATAGAGAGAGAGATTTTCTGGAGCAAACCATTAATAGTAATTAGAATTAATAAAACAATAATGTAGAAAACATTTACAATTTTCAGAAACTTCATTTTGCATGTCAGAAATTAAAGTATGATTAAAAGAAGCGTCAGTTGCATTAATCGTAAGGAAGAATTAGCATGAAGCAGCGTTGGAAGGGAAAATGCGCAAAATAATGCTGGTTCTATTCGTTTTCTCTGTTTATTGAAGCGTTTGTCTCTATTCCGCGTCGGTCTTACCGCTGACAGATTTCGTTTATGGAGAAATAATGTTAATGCACTTTTTCAATTAAGTTTTCATCTGCTAGCTCTTTCGATATTATGAATATAAAATTAGTTGTCAACGTTCCGTTCAAATAATTGTTCGTGGCATTTTAAGAAGTAGTTTTCTGCAATATAGATGACAGAAGAAAAATGGGAAAACGGCAATCACCACCACGTTTCCCATAAATTAAATAGGATGCATTAGATAATTTTGAATGCATAAATGTATGTATATGGTATTTAATCTTTGCTGTTGTAAATGTAATTACTAATTAATATAGTCCTTATTTAAGGTCTGCTACATGTTTATTCATTTTCTAAGTCATAAGCTTTTCGGCTCTTGCCAATAATAGATTTTATTTTGTTGTTAAGTCTGGAAGGTACTTATAAGAAAAAGAAATTAAACACAAGAATGCAAAAAAATATCAAATTCGAAACAAAAAGTGCTCTAGCATGAGTGATGTACACACATATGTGCCAGTGATTTTCTCAGATCCCTAATATGACACTTCAAACGTAGCCCTCGCACTAATGTTCAGCAAGACAGCAATCAGCATGCTATAATTAATAACAAATTAAATATTTATTTATTTCTATAAGAAATTAAACTAAATTTCCAAGGTGTTTAAATTACAATTTAAACATTATTGCTGAACCTAGAATACCCAGTATAATATGTATAATACAAGTACGTTAAGAAAACTTAACTTTATCACTACTTATATTCAACTTTAAATTAAGATAATTCTTGCTTTCAGGCTTATTACAAAGTATCAGGTAATGGATCTTCATTGAAAAGTCGTTCCCCTTCGAAACATAAAAAAAGTATTTTATTAAGCATTGAGTGTTGCGTGCAAGAGTCCAAGAATTTAGTATTGTATTATACATCGTTGAAAACATTGACATATACAACATTCGGTCCGGCACTTTAACTAGCCTCGAAATCGCAGCGAGGCATCCTTTGGCTTATGTGATCTGACTATCAATCCGAGGAAAAAGCAAGCGATTGCGTTCAGTTGAATACTACAACCCCTGCTCCGAAAGATATCTGTCCTACGGACGGTAATCGAATGCAACAGGACCCAACATCGGATGCGTCAGTTGTATCCCATCCCAGGTAACCATAAACTTGATCCCAAAGTGGGCGCGCTGTTGTACAAGACACACATCCTACCCATTCTAATCTATGCCAGTCCACCTTGGGCCACGGCAGCTCCAACCAACATCTTCGTCCTAGTGCGAGTACAAAATCACGTCCTGCGATGAGTATTTCGCCTTCTTAGACCAACTTCGCTGGCAGTCCTCCGAAATCTAACAGCGGCAGACGTCGACGACTTTTTTTTGGTATATTTACATCAAATATAAACATAATATTACGTACAATATGTGTATATTAGATACAGATGTTCCCACTCTCTTGTCCTCACATCGAGATCGATTGCAGTGTCTCATCTCGAGTTACCGGTATTGAGAGCACTATGGCGTTTAGTACTTGTTTTTCTTTTCCTTAATTTATATTTGTTAACAGTCTTTTATTTCTTTTTGAGTATGAGTATGGGTGAGTATGTTTTAGCTGTTTAATTTTAGTTGGTAAGTTACTATATTGTGCAATTGCCTCTGTGCTTGGGACTGTTTTCCACCTTGTGTTATGGTTATGTGTTTCTATGTTGTTTTTTAATTTGGTGTTGATCTTTATTAATCCATTTTCCATTTTGTGTATTAGTATTAATTTTTTAAAGTTAGTAAGTTACCAGATACTTAATTCGAATGTTCGTTCGTATACTTTTGTTGTTGCTGTTCTTCTATCTAGTCCGTAGAGTATCTTCAATATCCTGTTCTGTTGGCTTTGTATTTTGTCTATGTTTCTTTTCGTTGTGTCGCTCCATACATTGATCATGTAGCTCATTATGGGCTGTGAATAGGGCATGATATATTGATATTTTCATATGCTTCGCTATTGGGGTCCTTATTTTGGTTATTCCTGCTATGGTTGTTGTGTTTTTCTTTATTAGATCTTTGACGTGGCCGTCCCATTTTAACTTGTTCTGTATCGTTAGTCCTAGGTATTTTGTTTCTATTGTTTGCTGCAGAATTTGGTTTTTTATTCCGTTATTGAAAGCTGAGGTGCGTTCTTTCTCGAGAAAACTATATAATTTGCTTTGCTTTCGTTTATTGTTATGATATTGTTAAACGACGATTCCTCTATTTTTTCTGTATCTTCTTCGAGTAGGCTGTCAACAACAGGAGCCAGGCGATGAGTGGCTCGTGTATGTGATGCTATGTATAATACCCGAACACTAATACTACTTTCTGTTTTAGGATGTCAGGCATCCAGCAGCGAAGGAGGTCCAGGGAAAACACTCCGAATTAGCCCAACCAACAACATCTGAGGACCACTGGAAAGACACCCTACGAGGAGCTGGTAGAAGAGGACTCGTCCCTATAGAAAGAGGTTGACAAACTTGTGACCTGAACTCAACATCAACCAAAAATAATGTAGTTTCTTCCACAATAGAAGAAACAGTATGTTTCCAAATAAGTGCAAAAGGGCAATTATTTGTCAAAATTAAAGAGAGTCTTTCATGTAAACAGAAGGTCTTAGGTTTGTTCTTGAACAGTTACACGCCTCCAAAAATGAGAAAAAACAATTGTTTTGAGTTTTTTTAAAAATTGCTACAGTTAAAGGAATGGATTTTTGTTGGCGTGTTAAATAAACTACTTATGAATATTATGATTTTTCAATCAGTTACTAGATTTTTTTTGTTTGATTCACAGAAGATAGGTACGTCCATGCAATATTTTATTTAATTTTTTTATTAAGAAATAATTGCTTGTACGGAAGAAATGCAACGGTTAAAAAAGTTTTGTACTAAATCATTCTTTTCAACAGATATTTTTAAATGAAGAAATTTTATTTTGTTAAAATGTTCTGGTAAAAAGGGAATAGGGGTTGCTTACCCCTTTAACAGATCACAATAGAATTATATATATACATATATATATATTGTTGTGTGTCACTAATGACGCAAATAAAAAATATGAACAGTTTAGGAAGAACCAGATTATAATGTGAATATAATTTTTTTTCCTTAAAATTTATTGTAAAAACACATCACAAACACACATAATACATAATTACATCCATTTCGGCACAACAAACATAAAATTCAAGCTAGAATTACAAAAATCATCTTTAAAAAATATCAAGCAGTACATTCGGCAATTTAAGGAGTAGTAGGCCTGGGTGAAAGGGAAAAACAAACGGGAGGGGGCAGTTGTTTACAAGTTTGACGATTGACAGAAAAAAAAAAACAAGTCACGAAAAGTATATGAACAAAAATACAGCGTTTAAAATGCAAGTAAAGTGCCCATTAGACCTTCAAACATCAAAATTAAAACAGTGAACAGTTAAAGAAAACCTGAAAGAGGAATAGCAAGATTTGAAACGGCAGGGAGGAGATTACAACGCGCACAAGCGGACATAAAATACAAAAATGCACACAACATTTAATTAATTGGGAAAGTACAAGGTAAGGGTCGAGGGTGGGTTGTTTAGTTAACCATTGTAAAAGAATTTGTATTCACACATTATAATCTGGTTCTTCCTAAACTGTTCATAGTTTTTATTTGTGTCATTAGTGACACACAACAATATACATATATCCTATTTATTTATTGGTAGAACATGCCCACAAAAAGCCGTTTCTTAAACTTTTCAGCAATCTTAAGAAAAAAACAAAACAACTTTTTTTTATTTTTGGAAGCGTGTAACAGACAAACCCAAGAACTTTTGTTGCATATCTCTATATCTATTCTCTATATCAAATGATATCGAAGGTTTGGTCTGACTCATGAGGGTTTCTGGGTGTTAACCGTCATATGTAGTTTCTAAAATTATACAGTATAAAAAATTAACAAAATATAAAATAGAAAGCTTGACGGTTCGCAACTAATGTAAGTGGCTTCTTCAGAAGTCTGGGGGAGAGGAAAGTGTACCAGAAGGTCATGGTAATTGGACGTGTAAACCACTGTAGAGGCAAAAACCTTCTGGCAGGTGAGAGATGTCAGAAGATCACGGTAAGTCGACGTGTCAACCACGCTGGAGGGGAAAACATTCTTACGAGAGCAATGGTGTTCTTAGATCTTAATTGTCATTCTAAATGCCAGATTTAGAGTAGAGTTTACGCATTTATTATTGCCATATTATTTACAAATAACAATACATTAGCTATGGTAAGATAATACATTTTTGTGAGCCACTTTATTTTGTTGTGCTGGTGCAATAGGTCATAAAAAAGCGACTACAAAATATACAAAATAAAAAATATCTTATACTAGAATACTTTCGTGAATATCCGAAAATGAAAAATGATAGCATATTGAGAAAAGTGTAATGTATTTCAGCATTAAATTAAAAGAAATTTTAAAGATAAGTGTTGTGTAATACGCAACAGCATACAACGACACAGTCAACAACATTGTTTTGAAGAAATTTTTATATTAATTAGTTATTTAATGGTGGTTACATATTAAATATTCCGCAATCATTTACTAAAACACCTTTTTCTAATATGCTATGCATTTATTCTTAAATAGTTAACGTGGCAATTATAGAGTAATGGTTGACAGTATAGATAACTATCCAATTACGTCTAACACATAATTAACTAGCTATAATATTCAAATATAGCCGGAAGGAGCCTATAAGGTAGCTATAATATAGTAATTGTATACACTAAGCAGTTGGGTTTATTAGGAATAATTAGATAACGCTTACTTCATAAATAATTCAATGTGTACTTGCAACATTCTGAATATTCTGCAACAATGTCGTTGTATTAAAGTATAATTATGAAAATATATCGTATAAGTACAAAATATAAACAAAGCATATGTCAAAATATTGGACGTTTACGATTTAAAATTACGTAAATTGTAAGAGCAATAGCGTAAGGTATCAAACCAATTTTGCGTTATTTATTATGGCATAATTCCTATTCGGAGAGCTGTGTAGAAGTCACGTTTTTTTTTTTCTTCCTTAGTTTGAGCGCTACTGCTGCGTCGTGTTTGCACGGCCATAATTATCCATCATTATGAAAATTACATATCGTGTTCTGTATTTAAGTACAAATCGTGTAATATTTTTTTATCGCTCGTTAAACATGACAAAGTATATGTTTCCAACTGTTAAGCGACTGTTCTACACCTCTGTTGGCGTCCTTCTGCCGCGAACATATGGCAGTAAGAAATGAATGAAGTCAATTCTCGATTTAATTGAACCAAATCATATTAAATGTTGTACATAACTTAAACTTTGTTGTCAATGATTGCAGTATAATTTTCTTAATGGACGGAGGAACACTTAATACAATTTATGCAACGAAATGTATTGCTTTGTTTTTCTGAAACTAAACTTAATGATGAGAAGAAATTAGATTTCAATGACAAAAGTAAGTCAATAGTGTTTCTTAATATTGTTTGCCACTTTACAGGATATTTCAGAAGCTTTGACATATGAATGATTCATGGTACCCTGTATATTATACGCTACTTTCACAGTCGAATCTACCGAGTTACTTTCTTTTTAAGTTCCTGTGTTTATTTGTAGGCACTTTTGAGATAGTTTGACGAAATTACGCGCAAAGAAACCTATGTAGTACTCGTATATGTATATTCCGTAGTTGCAGTATGTGATACAAGCGCAACCGTCTACTAAAGCGCTGTTTACATACTGTTTCAACGCCTACCAAGTATTATCACGTATGCCAGTTTATATTTTCTGTTTCATTTATTCCGATTACCATTTTTGTTATCGATTATATTTGAATTAGATAATTGTAAATTTAATTAAAATGACAGACGAAATTAACTTCTACAATCAATATACAAAATTGTGCTGTCATCATTCCATCAAATACAGTAAGAGCTTTGTCAACAGATATCGTACCGGGTAGCGTTGACAAAACGTGTCGTTTCGTTTAAAACGTATTATACGAGATTGCCAATCCCGAACAATCCAATTTCAAACAAAAAGTCAAGTGACCATTAAGCAGGATCTGCGAAATCCCTGAACGTCCTGCCAAGATCACCGCAAACATATAACTCAAGGTCCTCAAGGATTATCTCGTGATCGATTCCGGTAGTTACCGTTGGACAAACCGACGGAAAAGAAAAGGAAACAAAACGTAGACGAGAATGTTGTTACACGGTTTACTTTGTAAGAGATAGTTTTGATTCGATATTGGCCAACGAACATTTAGTATCTGTAGAGGGAAATACATTCAGGTTAGCAATGTGCACGATAATTTTATGAAATGCAAAGTTTATTTAAATGGTATGTAGTATTAGACTAGTATAACATGCACGCAAACTACAACGTTAACGACGAATACAGTTTTAGAGTCAAGAGTATTTCTAGTGTACTAGTTTAGTACACTAGAGTAGTAGTTTAGTTTAATCATTTATGTCTGTTTTTGTGAATATACATACATAGATGCTTTCAAATGAATCAAGTTCCCAATTTGACGAAACTAACTGCATGGCAAAGATTTGCTATAAATCCGTGCAGAACTTAACGAAATTATGTTATTGTGCTGAAACAGTAATAGTGGTTTGCGCCCATGGCATAAAGGTTCCCTTGCAATTTTTAATATGCAAGAGACATGTATATGCTGCTCTTTGGCTTCTACGGCAAAAGTAAATATGTTGTTAAATATTTGCACTTCTGAGAAGGTGTGCATGGTATCCAGTTGCTGCACAATGTGATATTCCAAAGATAATTAATTGATTCGGGACTGTCTTTTTTGTTTTTACTGTATTTCCAAGATAGTCAAGTAGCGTGCGGCTATACAATTTCGAAATCAGGTGGTTTCGTACATTTTCGATACAAGTATCCTTCCCGACTCTTCTTCGCATTGTCGTCTAATCGTGCCCATCTGTGACATTTGAATAATGTTTGGTGAGCGTCATTCACCATTCCGCAGTAGGGGCATTCATCCGAGTCCATCTTTCCTCGCTCATACAGGTATCGCCTGAAGCATCCATGGCCTGGCATAGCCTGTGTGGTAAAGTAATTGGCTTCGTTTTCAGGCCGTTCCAACCAGTTTTTAATATCAGGGATCAGTTGGTATGTCCAGCGGCCATAGGTCCCTTCGCCCCATGCCAACTGCCATTTCCTAATCAGTTCTTGTCTGGCCTCTTTCTTAGATGTCCCGGTATATCGAGCGTATCTTTCCCACGCGGCGAGTTCAAACGGAGCGAGCTTTGCGATTACTGCTACCGCCCCGGCGGAGATTGTTCTATAGGCGCAGCAGACTCTTATGCATACTATTCTATGGAGTGATGCCAGTTTGGCGCATAGTTTAGTGTTCATGGTCGCCTCCCACCTTATCGGTGCTGCGTAAAGGATCTGCGAATGAATAAAACCAGCCAAGATTCTGCTTTTGGAAGTTCGAGGTCTTCCCACGTTGGGCATTAGACACGAGAGTGCGGAGATGGTCCTTTCTGCTTTAACAATACTTTCTCGGATATGTGTTGCGAAGGACAATTTGGAGTCAAGCCAAATTCCCAGATATTTTATCGCCGGTTTTGGGATTAATGTGTGCCCCTATAAATTTTACGTTTGGTGGTCAGAAGGTCGGCTTCTGACTTCTCCGGTACTAACTGAAGGTCCCTAGATTTCAACCGATTGGTGATTCTGAACAGGGCTAAATCTACCAAGCTCATCAAGGTCTGTTCGTTAGTGGCTGTCACTATCAGGGCAACATCGTCCGCGAAACCAACCATTTGGACCGCTTGTGGCATTGGCATTTTGAGTAGGTCGTCGTACATGACATTCCATAATGTCGGTCCTAACACTGATCCCTGGGGCTCTCCGCTGTTTATCTTGCAGCTAACGACGACTCCTTCCGCTTCAGCTATTATTTCTCTTTCCGAGAGGTATTACGCAATGATGTTTTGGAGAGCTTGTATTACTCCTCTCTCCTGTTGGACGTCCAAAATGCGCTGCCAAGATGCGCTGTTGAAAGCGTTCTTTACGTTCAAAGTCACCATCGGAATGTCTGACATAAGACTTTCATATTTATCTTTGTAGTATGTCCGGTTCGTGGAGAAAGATCTAATTTCCTCCTTCAATGCCAAGTTTCATAAAAAGAAAGGGTTTCAGTGACTGTTGTAACGTTTTCTTTGAAAAAATACAGATCTATGATTCTGAATAATGATGAAAGACACCAGAAGGTAACATTTGGTTAATGTAAATGCTTTTCATTTTAAAAGTAATTATTCAAAGTGTTTTCTGGCTTAAATAAACAAATCTATTGGGCTCTTACTACATGTTGGAAAAATAGTCAAAAAGCTAGTGCAAACCGATTTCATTATACAGGGGAAGTTTAAGAAAACTGTATATGCTGCTATACAACGAATAATTTAGAAATATATGTGACCGCGGAAAACAGAAAAGCTTGAATTCATTAGTTTAAATATCGGTGCAGCACTGACTAGATGGCAGTTATAGCATTCTATATGCATAATTTGGCTTTTTACGTACAATATTTCATGGTCTATTACATCTCAATAATAAGGTTTGTTGGTGCATCTTTAGGGAAATTATTCTATGGTTCTGCAGTAGTTCGTCTTAATTGAGTCATAAATCACATCAACCACCTTGGTGTTCGAGTTTCGTTTTATCACCCTGTATATCGCCTTCAAAGACAATTTCAAACTATGTGTCGAGCAAAGGTAACCTTAACGTACGAATAACTTGATAACATGCTATCAGGTGGATTGTAAAAACATTCGACACTCGAAAATATTCTCTCTTTACAATACCCCCTCGACTATTGATATTGAAGATGGTGCGACCGAAAACCATATCGTCGCCGCAGCGTAATGCCGGGGGGAGAGACGAGTTGCGACGTTTCGAAGTAGGATGTTGTGTGAAATGGAATTTGAAATTTTCGAGACCCTGGAGTGATGTAAAAATACACTTCCAGGAGGGTAAAAACGTCGTTTTCTTTTTATTGCATTACCGAAAATATACTGAAGGTGACAAGTGCCGCAATGAAGTTACGTGTTATGGAACTTTATATCCATTTTTACGTCGACCAAAGTGGGATTAAAGTTTTTCAATGTGGCAGTCTAATTTAAATATAACAAGATAGCGAATAGCAGGTTGAAAGATTTAGTTTACTGGAAGATAGATTTTACGGTACATGAACTTTAATTTATTGTATTATATGTTGCCGATGGATGAGGCTGAACAGGAAAAAATTCATAAAGGTTAATTGGAGGCTATAAATTTATATACCGTATCCTATACTGTGTGAGTGTACATACAAAATCTGATTTTTGTTAAAAAATGCAGTAGTGCGGACGTTTGAGTTTAAAAGTAAGTATGTACATACGTACTTACTTTAAACATAATTCATTATAACTTCTTTATCCCTGGATGTTTAAAGTCGTATTCCATTGGCAATAGAGACAATAAAGAAAGAATAGGGTTTGACAATCACAGAAATTAGTGGCAGTAGTTTATACTTTAAAGTTATGGAGGAAAATAACAAACATATTTGGGAACGAGATATTAAAGAAAGTGATAGGACGTTATCTTAAGTACGAAGCGTGGACGTGTAGTCGACTACAGAAACACCCAGCATATTACAGGCAGATGGGACTATAACCTCTTCGACTTCTAGAAAATATGTAGATGCCTATAATTAAACGTCCCGTAATTGCATTGAACGAAGGATAATAAATTAAAGATTATTATATAAGACTTTAATAACCATTATTTTAAATAAAAGAAATGGTTTAAATAATAAGCTTTACTAGTATTATCTTTACCTGACTCTACGATACTAGGACAATTTTCGCACTCTTTATTTTTAGTATTTGCGATAAAATAAAATAAATTTGCATAGATAAAATTCAAGTAGAATTAAATGACAATATTTTATTCGGTCACCGCTTTTCACTTACCACCTCTTTTTTTATTTCGAACGATGAAAGTGCAAAAAGCACTATTAAAGTGCTTTTTTATGTAGTAATTTCTCTTGAATTTGAATTGCTAAAAGCCTAAATATTTTATCTACTCTCTTTAATCGTAAAATATTGTAATTCAACGCGGGTGCGGACAGGAAAGATTTAACATAATGAACGGGCTCGTTCTGTATGAAGACATCGGTTTAATTGAATGTAATAATTACGGCTGAGACTATGTTAGGCGAAGCGGTGGTAGCGAACTGAACAGAGCCGTCCGTACCCGTACCCGGACCTGAACAACCAAACCGGGCTACTAATCATGGAAGGTTCAGTCCTGGGGCGGCACCGAAGAACCGGAGGAGGAGGTGTGTATAACACATATACATACCAACGTGGATGAGAGAGAGACAATGTGATAGGGTTAACCATAGCGCTGACATCGGCTACTCAATTACCACGGCTTTAATTAGTCCGTGACGGCCCATTGCCAGCTCATTAATACGGCAGCTCGGTAGTGCAACTCGTTCCCGCGAGAGGGCAGGTAAATCACTCCTGACATCTACCGGCGTTCAGTGCAACCGTCTCGTGTCGCTGCTTAATCACCGAATTAATTTTAATTGTACGCCGTTACAAATTGTAATGTTCTCTGTGTTACTGGTTCACCCTATGCCTCTGCCGTTTCCTCTCGCTCTCGTTTTTTGGTTCATCTTCGTCGTCCTTTACACAAGAATTGCTTTCTAAAATAGTAGCGGTGAAATGAGGTATAATTTACGAACATCACATTCTAATAACGAATAACAATTAGAATGAAACGCTTTTTTGTAGGTTAGTTCTATTGTTCTATAACAGAGGCAATGGCGGTTGTAATAAATAAAATGATACTTTGTGCCGTTTTAAGACTCGGTTTGGGGTATACGACATGATATTGCCTCATCACTGCACACTGTAATTTAATAACTCATTCTAATACATAGATATATTTCTTTTAACGTTAAACGGTTTTTGTAGTAATTCAAGTTGTCAATTATCTGACTACTAACACAAGTTTTCCTCGCAAATTCGTCGTACGGTATGACATAAAGCAATGTTATTTTTCAGTTTGTATCTAATACCTACAGCAGACTTCTAAAAGAAATTTCTCAATGTGTCATCGATGTTTCTTCAGCACGTGAACCGAAATTAATTGGAACTGAGCCTCTTTATGTTGCCACGGCCACGTACTGCATAAGAAATTATGTCAACAAATTAATGGTATCGAAGTTTTGCAGAAGCTACGATGTGTTTGCTGTAAAAAGATTCGGCGGCGGAGATTGCTGCCGACGATCGTCAGATTGGAGGATGATGATTTGTACAAGTAGCATATTGTGTTAGAGTTTGAGATGATCGATAAATGGCTGCGTATAACAGATTAATGTATATGTCTTTGGGTTACTAAGAAGACTATCTTTATCGCGTGTGAAGTATAAGTTTGTTATTATAATTATTATTTTCTTAAAGAAATTTACAAAAAAAAAAACAAACACTGTAAGAAACTCTTCTTAGCGATGCCAACGAAATGAAACAAAACCAGAAAGCACAATTACTAGTAATAATTTTTTAACATGCCTGCTTCCTAGTTCGATGAATAGAAAGGATAAGATTCATCATCTAATATGACTAGTATTTTTTATACCTTCCAAATAATAAGATTTGTCGAAGTCATCAAAATAGGTATTTGCTTGTGAGATGATTTCCTCGTTGGAGTCAAATCTCTTTCCACAGAGCAATTTCGTCAGGTCTGGAAACAAGAAATACTCACTCAGGGCTAAATCAGGAGAATAGGGCGAATGGGGGAGCAAATCGTAACCTAATTCATGGATCTTTGCCATGGAAAGTGCACATGTGTGGGCGCTTGCATTGTCCTGGTGGAAAAGAACCTTTTTCTTGACCAAATGCGTCGTTTTCTTTAAATCCTCATTAAATCAACCCAGTAAGTTGGCATAATATTCCCCATTAATTGTTTTACCCTTTTGAAGTCAATCTGTATTATACCGCGTGCATCCCAAAAAACAGTCGCCATAACTTTATTGAGTGGCAAACCCACATTGGTCTTCTTGGACGCCGATTCATCCCAAGAAACCCATTGTTTTGACCGCTGCTTTGTCTCTGGTGTTTTGCAGTTGATCCACGTTTCGTTCACGGTTACAAAACCGCGCAAACAACTCGTCCATATTGCGATTAAACAACGCTAAACACTCCTGCAAAGTTGTTACACGATTGCGTTTGTGGTCCATTGTGAGCAAACGTTTTTCTCATACCCAGTTGATCATTCAAAATTGGAACTATAGAGCTATGTGATATGCCTATAGCTTCCACAATTTCTCGCATGTGATGAAGCTTGTTCAAATTTTAATAGGAGTCAACTGATGTCTGCTGACAGGAGCAGTGTTGCCCTTTCGGTTAAGAGGCGGAAAATTCAAAAAATCACGGATATATTGACCCACCCTCGTATTTTACGAATTCAAACACTTGTTTTACATCATTGCTTCTTATTCAGGCCTATTTTTTTCCTTCGTTTGCAAATTATAATTGACGTAAAACTTTGGGACTAACTGTCAAGTAATCTATCTGTACTTAAATCTTTGGAATTAGATACCAACGTTACAGCGACAATAAAAAATTGTAATTGTATACATCTGTTATATAAACTACTATGATTGATTATTTCTCAGTACATTACACAGTTAGCACTATGAAATGTGTATACGCGAAGTTTTTAAACTATTATTTCTCTTTGTTAATTTTCCAATAGATAAGTAATATTATAGTAATATGATTTTATCAATTTAATGGTTTAATAAACAGTTATTAGTTTGGCAACTAATTTTTAATAGGTGTTATCCTGTTTATTTAAAAAGGGTTTACTGTTGGTGCACCTGCCAATAATAAACCAATCCCACGCTATTTGTAACCCTCCTTTTTTTGAAAGGTTTTTTGCGTATGTAACTGTAAATAGTGTAACAAGCCATTCCGTT
>SMLS01071019.1:0-17631 GCA_004785975.1 Popillia japonica | reverse complement strand
AGTTTTGCGGGAAATTTCATCAACAGCAGCTTCCTCTTGCAATTTATTAGAAGAATTAACCTAACTAATCTTGTAAGGAAAGAGATTATGACAGGGTCGCCACAAATACGTCAAAATGCAAAAAAATTACGACTACAAAGGCGTCATATTAAAGATATCAGTTTTGTAAAAAAAATGTGCTTTGCGGAGAATTGTTTGATCACGTAATTATTAGTGATGAAAAGAAATCTAATTTAGTGGATGGGCCTGATGGATTCAATTACTACTGGCACGATCTAAGAAAGGAGAAATAAGTGTTGCCTCGTTGTGCCTTAAGAGGTGGTGGTATTATGGTATAGGCGATATTTAAGGTGCCAAAAGTGAGATATCTTTTGTGGATGTGCGAGTGAATACCCAGAAATACCAAAATATTTTAGACGAAAACTTTCTATCGTTTATCACCATAGCCGCAGCCGATGGCATCAGAATCCAACAAGATAACGCACCCATACATGCGGTAGCTTCAACAAAAACATTTTTTGAAGACGATAAGATTAAACTTCTGAAATGGGCGGCACTAAGTTTTGATCTGAATCCCATCGAGAATCTCTGGGCGATACTCTCCCGAAATGTAGGTATACGACCGCACGCTACCTGAAATTCAAACCAATGCAGAATTCAAACGTGGAACTTTAGAAGCTTGCAAAAACCTTGAATGTGATGTGTTGATCTTTTGTTTTGGAACAATTTCCAGTTTTTTATTTGTTGTATTGAAAAGTTAATAACGCGTTTTCTAAATATATAGGTACGCGGTCATTATCTGAAAATATAGTTCGCTACAATTGAGGACTATCTAAATTTATTGGAGAATGACAAAAATCTATAATTATTCGCAGCACTATATGTCCATTCAAGCTCATTTAATAATTTCCTACAATTTCTCTTTCGGAATATATTATCAACAACTTTGACAATTAACAGCTTTGGTAATCAAATTTTGGTGAATTTTAAAGATAAGAACAACACGCAGGAAATATTTTACGACCTCGCAAAAGTTTTTGACTGTGTCAGTCACCAAGTACTTGTTGAAAAATTAAGATACTATTACTTTGCCACTGATAGTATTCGGCTTGCTTATTCGTTCTTTATCGATCAATTTCAATGTCAAAACTGGTAATGCAAGATATGAATGAAGAACAGAGAGAGAACCCCGTCTATTTCTAATTCAAATTAATGACAACTGTAATTGCCATGTAGAATTCATTCTATTTACAGACGATATTACCGTAATAAGTTGTAATGGCCACATTAGTCGCAGTCACTGCTTTTTAGTTTCCATCAATATGATGATCGGCTTGCTGAAGGTTCAGTAACTTTTTGGAACACGTGTTAAGAGCAAATTAACTTGAGATTTTAAGTTTACTAAGTTGTCGAAGCTACACACATAAAAATACGGTGTGGGATTTAACACCGATTTTTCTCCGTCTGATAGTTACCTCGCGACCAAATGCACAAATAGTTAAACGCAACGCTGTTGTATAATTTAGTGGGTACTAATATCCGAGATTCGGAGTTAAATTACACTTTTGCGTAGTTAAAGTTTCCCGTGCAAAGTTGGTTCATATCCCAATGGAGTTGAAATTATTTGACTTTACTCCATTGCAGAGTTAAGATACCCGTATTTTGTGTTAGCCAGACTCCGTTACAGAGTTGGATAAATTCCTTTATGGAGTTACAAGCACTCCGTTAGGTGTAGCGTGAACTCCGTGTCGCAGTTGAATGAATTCAGTTACGGTGCTGCGTGAACACCTTTACAGTGTCAGCTAAATTTCACTACTGAATTCCTACTACTGTTTTATGGAGTGACGCTCACTAATTTATGTAATCTAAAAAAATTAATAAACAAAATAATTTTATAAACTAAAAAAAAATAGAAAAGGTAAAGTAGACCATAAAAACAAAATTTCTACTAAAAACATAAACATGTATTTCAATATGTATGTGCTTAAAATGCAATACAAATTTAAACAAGTTCATACTTTTTATTTTTAATAAATGTACACATACCCTAAAACTAAATTTAGGCTTAGAGAAAGATTAAGAAATATTTTATAATGGGTTTCTAAATAAATATTTTAAATACAAAAATATTAAAAGGATAAAAAACTAACCTCTATGAACGTCACAACACAATTTATAATTATTAAGTATTTGTAAGTTCTTCACCTTTCTTTATCTTGATACTAATTTCTCAGTCCCTCGGTGTTAATGTCGAAAATTTGGTGGTTACAAGTTCTTATATTTGAATTTGTATAAACTTCCAGCATGATTTCAAACTGTCTTCGAGCTTTGTTCTAAAACCAAACGGAATTTGAAATAGGACGTTAAAAGAGTCTAAAGTCTAAGGCATTATTCGTATCAGTAGGTAACAAAATATTATCTAAAACGATAATAACGATTTTTGAAGAGCCCACTGATAACAGCAATGGTTGGTTGGTTTTTTTATTCTCTAAGCCATCTTCTAATGGAAAACTTATCTGCAATAAATACCTGGTTGAAAGAAAGAAACATTTATGACGGTGGAAATTTACATCATAAAAAATAATTAATTTTTATGTCTATAGAAGTACTCTCAATACCACCTCGTTCTTTGGCAGTGATTATTCAACATTACTCGATCTAGTTTGGTAAACTAAGCGAATGAAATATGGCCGTTATGAATTACAAAGGCATACGTATATGCAGCACATTTCCTTATACCATAACAGTTAGAGAACACTTACCTGTTTTCTTAATAGTATTAATATCTAGGTTTCCGGCTGTTATCTTTATCGACTTTTTCAAGTTTTGGTACTTCATTCTCACAAATAATGTATTTTTCATTACCTAGTACATCACCCATGTATGTATGTAACTTCCATACTGATTGCTGCAGGCAAATACAACGCGCTTGCGCCAGCAGCGATTGCACCCGACCTCATCGAAACATTACCTTTAGCAACTGTAAGGAATTAAGTTTCACATCTTGGTGTTGCGTTAACTCCCTTCTGTTGCTAAACTACATATTTATCAACACCGAATGTTAGCATATTTTTTTCCGTTTGGTGTTGATATTATCCGTGCCTGATGTTAAACAACGAGTAACACTGTCGAAGGATATTAAATTTCTATTTTTTAGAGTTGGAAATTTCTAACTACATGGGGTATAGTTAGAAACATTTCCGAAAAGTGTTGTAATGTTTCCTTTTCATGTTAATTTAACAAATTGTTAGTGAGAATTTAACTCTTTTCAGAAAAGCTACAACCCTGTTTAATTTAACTCCGTAAATTTTTTATGTGTGTAGTTTTACTTATTAGATCTCAAAAAACTAAGTTAACCTTGGAATACTTGATTCAAATATATTTTGTACTTTCAGTCAAATATGTCTTTCTATTTTCAGTAGCTTTTGGTATTCAAGAAAGATATATTTGAGTAATAGCGAGCTTGGTAGCTGTTTACCGGTTCTACTTTACTTCAATATAAAATACTACCTACCTATTTGTTATTTATAGATCTTGGTGTGCTTATTTTTAAGTAGAAGAATATTTCTGAGACAGTTAAAATACTGAATTTTATGATTATAATATAGAAATAATATTCGGTTGAATTATCTTCATCTATAAAAAATAATAGATAATGTGAATTATTATGTAATATATTTCTTTAATATCTTAGCTAATAATATCAGAGAGCTTGTTTTTCCACAATCTAAAAATATGTAAAAACGTATATAATCTCCATGGCATTTTATAATCTAGACGAATTTTCTCTATGCATTTTACCTACCGACACTTATTCTTAATATGAAACAAACAGGTCATAGGCAATGAGTACTTTACAACGTCAAATGCATTTAATTACTTGAAAAAGTAGGGCTGAAACTATAGCTCCGTTCTTCAAGGTCTCGTACGCAAAATTCAAGGCATAGTGTATTGTGTTAGATGTCGATATAGCCAAATAAATCCAATATGTAAAGCAAGTATAAAGTAATAGATGTTGGAAAAATTTATTAGTTGACTATTAATGACGTTTTGGAATAATTTCCAGAATACGTAAGAACTGAGGTGGCTCGATAACTGCTAATTTCACGCTTTTTTGAATATGAAATGGTGGGTGTCCCGAGCCCCGCCATCCCCGCATTCTGAAAATTTGAGTATGCTATAGTTTTGTGCTAATTTTGTGCCGAAAAAAGAAAATTTTATGCTTTCATACTAACCGAGTTCTAGCGATTTCAAAATCCGGACCTGGGATGTCATTTATTGATTTCTAAGCCCTGATATCTGTATATGAAAGTACTTGAATTCTTTAAAATAATGTAATTTTACTTTAGAACAGATCGAATTACATACCGATGGTGTCACATATCAGATCAATCGCACATTGTAAATTGAGGATAGGTACGCTTTCCCAGAATTTGTACGTTATGTGATTATCTTCCACAATTGTTTCCATAATTACAATTACCAATTACCTCGTTAAGTGTATTCTTCTCTTGTTTGATTACATGTTTGCAACACATATAATAAGATGATGATAAACACCTTACTGATTAATTAAATTACTTGAGTAAATGATTAAATTTTAATTAAATTCAAATAATTATAGTTTACGGAATTTTGTACCGGTTCTAGGTAATCACGCCTGTAATATTATTATCATTATAAAATCCTGGTATCTAATGTAAAATGTAATTTGATAAGATAACCTTTACCTTACGAATAAACTAATTCAGGTACACGCATCAGTTTATTGTGTGATTAGTTTAAGGCCAACAAGACTGGCTAAACTTATCCTTGTTTCGAGTATCCACTATAAACTTTCACATAGCCCTTATCCATGCCCCTACCTTATCAAAAATTGTCCTTGGTTGTACTCGATCAACGGTATCGTTAACAGATATTAATATTTCTGTTGATATAACAAAATGTATCTATTTGGTACTGACTATAGTGTTTTCATGTGTTATTAAATAGCAAAAACAGATTCCTTAATCTACCGAATCTTCAGAAGTAATTCTGAACCTAGTTACGTTTAGCTTGTCGGCCGCAAGGTGAGTAAAAAAGTCCTTCTTAATTAATGTAATGCATCATTTCGCTGAAAGTCTGAAATCAATTTACAAAACTATATAGAAATGTTTTGGAAGGTGTAACTATACATATGTACTTCAAATTAGTATTGAACATTGCATCACTTATCTATTCATACCTGGAATTGTATTATGTTAGAGATTAAATCAAGTTAAGTTAATCTAAATATTTATTATCAATTATAGTACTTATTTTAAAATAAACGACTGTAGAAATATTTCTCAACAATAAACCGACCAACGTGGACATGATTTCCATTACTAAGTGTTTAATATTTAACAAAAATGTTATACATCTTCATCCATACATATTTCAGCTTCTCAGTTCGAGATTAAAATTATTACAATAACCTTCTTTTAATATCATTAATTTACTAATTACTATAGTAACATTGTTACTTTGTTAGATTTCCTTATTTGTGACATAAAACTGTATGGACAAATATTTACCAAACCTAATAAGAGAAAGGAAAGTAATTTAAAAAATGCTGCAATAGAAACTAAGTAACAGTAATAAATAAATAAATAAATAAATAAATAAACAAACATTTATTGTCAGTTAGACCATAATTGATATAAGACAAGTCGGTAAATACGACATATAAAAATCAGCAGAAAGTATAGGAAGAATAGCATCCGCAGAAATATAAAATTAAAGATATGTAGTACATACATATGTATACAATATGAAAGATTTTAATATACGTACTACAACTAAACGACGTTATACCTAGTCATTTATCTTACTTTATTGCATCTCCGTGCAAAACCTGACATAGTCATCAAAACTATATATGTATCACTTTTTTAAGCAAAAAATCCTTGACTGTTTCCCTTAATATTTTCAAATTGTTAATTGACTTAATCCTAGTAGGTAGAGCATTTATTATTTTGACTCCCATGTAATGAGGAGAACGTTCATAGGTAGCAAGAAGATGTTGCGGAATAGAAAAGTTGTCTCTACCACGAGTATTATATTCATGATATTCACTATTTTTAATGAAATGATCTTCATTATCTCTAACATAACAAATTATTTCTAAAATGTATAAAGAAGTTAAAGTTAGAATGTTTAACGAGCTAAATAGTATTCTGCACGACGACTGTAAATCGAAGATTTTGATGACACTTTGTCAGTTAGTAGACTCCATGGAGTGTTAGTCAAGGACCATTTCCGTTGCTGCGGAACTTCAACTTTAGTGGGGTAATTCATCCTTCTAATTTGCCCCAAATTTGTTTTTTTTTCTGAATAACTTTTAAACAGTAAGAGATAGAAAAATAGTAATGGCGGGCTTGCGCTGTTTAGCCAGCCCTTTCGATTGGTAAAGATATTTAGATAAAAAGTGTTCCAATAAACCCGAAATAACATATGCGGTGCTTATTTTAGCAAATTTCAGAATTCGTTTATAATAGCCTTTTTGTGATCAAATAATCTATAGAAAGGTAATTTTAAAAGTTATACAGGATGTCCACAAAAATATAAATTTTAGCATATTTCCATATTGCAAGGAGATACTCTGTATACTGTTATGTGACTGCATTGTATGTCTAAAATCAGTGTAAACTTATACCAGATGCTAAATGGTTATATGTGATAGTCTTCGAGTTATACGCGTTTGGATGTATGTATATGAGACTATATTCTTCCCGATAGCAAGCAGATGAAAACAATAGCTCACTAAATACACTAATTACTTGCTTCTACTACTTTTGGAGTGATGTGATTAGTGAACATCTCGTTTGCAGATATTTTTATTTTATCCGGGATAATTGGGCAGAATAACTTGGCACACATATCCGTCGGTGCAATGTATATAAGAACCCAATTTTTATTTAAATTTTGTTCATATAGTTTTCCAGTGGCAGCAGCTAACATGGTTCCAATATTCACCTGCTAATGCTTTCATATAATTGTAATGAAAACTAAATAACACAAAATAATCCCAGTGAAATACAATTGCATGATGCGATGAGAACTCTAATCAAATTCACAGGAGATATATTTGCAAAAACGATATCGGCTTGGAAGGATTATAAACAGCAATGGTTTATAAATAATAATAATTCTGCCTAGTCTTTTATGTCATCAATAACAAGATAGTTTCCTTTAACTTTTTTAACTAATTGTAAGACTAACGGGTTCAGTTAAATTTAAGACAAATTTCACTCACATTTAGGAGCATTATTAAATCATCAGAATTTATGTGGCGACTTTAATACAGGTTTAAGCCAGAATCACATTTATTCTGAAGCATGTTGCATGATCTGAGGTTATCATAAATAAAGAAATATAGTTGAAATTACTGTAACTTTTTAACAAATTAAGGGAACAACAAAAATAAACGAAATCTAATTGCTTAGATTTAGCATGCCCGAAACCAGTTACGGCAATCAATATGATTTTCTGCATAATAGATTCTGCAGTTTTAGATATTGATTCCACCATTCAGAGTAAATTGTGCCTCATCCGTCCAAAAAGAATGCGGGATAAACATTCGAGTTCAATTTCCATCTGATCCATTACTCGCAAAGAAAAGCCGTCGGGCGACCTTGGTTATAGCAATTCTGGATACCCGCGGTCGCCCGACGGCTAGAGTACGTTCATTGGAAGACGTTATTGATATGAACCCGCTGCCTGGAGGCGACATTACTTTAGAAGGAGAGTGTACATACATATCTGCTTATGTTGTAAGTGTTTTTTCATAGCAGTTTTATATAGTATACCCCCAAGTACCTATGTCGGCACATGACTCTGAGTTGTTATGCGAATGTCTTGACATTTTTCTTTTAGATAAACAAATAATTACTCGTGGTGATTTTAATCTGCCCTACTTCAACAATACAACATTGATTTGTCCTAAATGCACAACGTTGCTGTTTTGCTGGTTTTTTCCAATTTTGAATGTAATCTCGATATCAAACACGATGAATTACCTTTCATACCTGCGGATCCGTATCATCCTGCTTTAGCTGTTACTGCAAACTTTCGTAAGTCTTCATTTTCAGCTTTTCCAACTAACTCAAATGTGCGGTACAACTTTAGACGTACAGATTTTCAACAATTACACTCGCAACTTACAAACATGGATTAGTGCTTTGTAGAAGATATCGAGAATGTTAATAGATAAATTCCATTACTATCTATCTATAGCATTTTTAATGGAGTGTTCCAAAATATTCTTCTATCTACCTCTAAGAAGGCCCGTTATCCGGCATGGTTTACACCAGATATAATTGCGAATATTTGTAATGCGTGAATCAAATTACCGACCTAAATGGACTGCCTAGGAAGTCTTACTATTAAAATAAATTTAAGAGACTGCGCTCACTCTGTAAATCACAGATTTCGATAGCTTATTCTTCGTATATGAAGTCTATTAAGGTAGATATTACATCTAATCGTAGAAAGCTCCAGAATAGCTGGCTTAAAAATTTCTTAACTTATTTCTACATCACAATGAGCAATGGCTAGTTTCTATTCTCCACACAACAGAAACCTTTGTACATATAATTTCGGAAGAAAACCATACTGTGATTTTTTAATACCACATTATTTTACCACAATCAATCAAGTAGTATTATGACAATAATTATAATTTACCAAGAAAAGCAAACCTAAGCAAGTTATGTGAAAATACAATTTATTAATTAAAACATATTTGTGCTACTAACGCAATGCTCGATATTGCTTCCATTGCATATTTCTGGTAGGTATTAATTACGCTCTGTACGAATTCAAAAATTCGTATATCGTATTAATTAATCTGATATAACAATATCTAAAAGAAAGTACAATGGCGATTACGTATATATCGTATATTTTGCAAAGCTACAATTAATAATGGTATACATGACTTTTGCTTTTATGGTCAATAAATTCCATAAAAATATAGCTGTCGATATACCCACACAATTTATTGCCATGTAACAATTACAGGAACTCAACAATAATTACAGTAGTTTGACTTAGACGCACATACAACAAACTATATTTCTGTATGTAACAGGTTATTTAAATGTACCGGCACACATAACTCATTTTGAAGGCGGATGTACTTTTCAAAAAAAGTTCGAACAAAATTTGTTGGTTTTACTTCTAATATAAGCAACACCGGTATCATTGTGTAACTTGCTTTCTTTAAATATAACAACCGGTTCTCCTCCCCATGACATCCCACACATGTTCGATGGGGTTTAAATCCGTGGAACCGGGTGGCCACGGTAAGCATTAACGCCTGCTTCTCGGAGAAAGTGTATAGTTCGACAACCAATATGCGGGTGTGTATTGTTTTACTGAAAAAGGACATGCGGATGGCTATCTAGATAAGCTGGTAGAGTGGTTTGCAGGACATTACTCCAACAGTCCTGTGTACATGCTTCTCAACAACAAATCCAATATCGCGTCGCTTTCCACGCCGACGTCATATCCTTCTACGGCCATCGTGCATACCTAGACGGAATCGCTATTCTTCGCTAAAGACGACATTATACCATTCTACTTTCCAATGATGCCGTTCTCTGCACCAGTTTAAGCGTTGACGACAGTGGTCCGCAGTCAATGGAAGCACTAATCGTTAACGGTATGAAAATAGTGAAAAGGCTTGAATGCAACGATATAGTGTAACCATAGTAAAAAGTCTACCTTCTCCTCTAGACCATTGGTCAAGAACTTGACGTGTTGTAGCAAAACGATCTCGTAAACCTAGTTGTCTGAAGCACCTCTATTGACGCTGTGTGGTACGCCTCGGTTAACCAGTTGGTCTTCTTGGTGTTTCTCTACCTTGTTCTATTGACACACGACAGACACGCATTACCGTCATTGCAGTACAATTAACACCAATTTCGCGATAGAACAAACCAACATCTCGATAGATAGCAATTCTACCCCTGTCAAAGTCACTAACACGGTGAAAATTTTGACGTCTTCGAACTCGAGGTATTTTGTTACGCTTCACACTTGTAGACGGACACACCCAATAACTAAACTTTTCTATATGTATTAGTCAGCTCTCATGAACATGAATCTCTTCGCAGAAAAGTAAGTTTTTTTCACAAAAAGTTGAATGATAATAAATTGACATTCTTATGATAGCATGCTTTTGATATAGTCATGTTGATGCCAAAAAATCAAGTTAAACAAATTACCTTCTGAGTGTAACACTTCTAATGTTACTGACAATGAATATATTTATTTAAATCCAATCTACACAAAAAATATTTTTACGGAGATTTCATTTTGTTTATTTAAGATAAATATCCACAAAATGTAGCAACAAGTTATCACTGTCTTTCACGGAAATATTTTCAAGTAATTTGCAAGAGATAAGATAAAGAAAACGTTCTATTAAGTTATAGTACTTGATTGTTAAACACTCTGACTCAACTGATAGCATACGACCAGTTAATTGTTCGTGATTACTGAAATTTGTACATCAGGAAAAAAATTGATGCATAGATTTGGTTGAATACATTTACAAGTGAAGTCGACGGAAAGCTGTTTTTTTGCCTTCGAGAAAAATATCACTCGTCGTTCTATATAAATAAAAATATAAGCACTGCATGCTCCTTTTATGCGTTGCATTTTACTTTGCAAGCTTCGATTACCGTTTGTAATGAATTGACTAGTTACAGCTAAATATATGTCAAAGTCAAAAATGATTGGATGAGGCTGTTTAGGAAGGTTTCTTCTAAATTAATGCAATAGTCGTTTTCTCTGAAGAGAATATGAAAGTTTTCGCTTTGATTAACACGTTTCCTATACAGTATTTTCTACGTCGTATATTAATGATTAGTACGGATACCTAACTGCTTCTGCTAGAGCAACCTCTATTACACACTATGCAGAATTTGTCTATATTCAAATCAGTATTAAACCGTTTTTAAGTATTGATTTAGAAATTAGACTACCGCCCCGCAAAACGGTCAGTCGCTATTGTATTTCAAAGGCCTGTGAGCTCTTGTTTTTTGCTTATTGAAGTTTCCAAGGAATATCTTGGAATGTCTCAGACAAGGAACATTTTTCCAGAGGGTTGCTCTTTACCAGTTTTCCAGAAAATATTGTTTTGGATTTGAAGAATTTGAACCCAAATGGAGAAATAAATTTATTAAATTTTTCTGGAGAAACTAATTTCTCAAAATGATTCACAATTTCAAGAGTCTTTTAGAATGACCTCAGATACTTTACAAAACGTAATAAATGAACTGTATTTATTAGTATAATTATAATTTTATTAGTCTTTTTAAAGCCAGGCCAATTATAGATTTTACTTGAAGATTTTTTGGCCATTATATTTATTTCAGATATAGTAGGTAGAGGTTATCTTTTCAAAAATATTGTACCAGCTGTACAAGAAATGCTAATATGTAGTACAAGCCATAGAGCTATGGTCAGTGCTCAGTTTAATGACAGACAAAATAAACTTTATTTAGAACGTTTCAAATTGGTATAAATCAAAAAGTCTACTATAGCAACTGTATTAATGCACTGTTTACATTGCCCAAATTTGGTATTTTAACGACGCCATATTGTAGACATAGCCGATTGAGCAAACATTTCGTTAAATATTTTTTCTATTATCTTTCTGTGTTTCCACTATGTTTAAACAAGAAAATCAGTTTTTTTTAACTATTTGCTTGTAAAAATGGATCCACAGCCTAATACAAGTGGACTATCATCACCGCCTCCAAGAAAACGTGCTACTTTGGGACGTGGACATTGTACAGGAAAAGCAAGTTATACTGAACATATACAATAAAATAATAATCCTACAATAAAGAAAGCACAAATAACACTGCAAATTACAAACATTCTAGGTAACATACATAAAATAGTCACAAATATGTATATTTATCTTTAACAATAATAATAGGAGTTTCGAAGACAAGTGTTAAATATGGTAAATAGCCTTTTTTACGATAGAGAACTTCTTGCATTAAAGAAAATAACTATTGTTGAAAATAATAAATCATTATAAGGAACATTAAAATGTATTCGCAGTAGACAAAATGACAAAAAAGAGTAACAAAATTGTACTTAGATTACCACGTACCATTGTGAATTGGATTCTATTGAATTAGTTTGGGCAGAAATAAAAAATGACAGCTGCAAAAAAATAAACGCTTCAAATTAGCCGAAGTGAAAAAACTATTGTTCACCGCAAATACAAATGTAACCTCAGAAACGCGGACAGAATGTGTAGAGCATGTAATTTAAGAAGAAGGCAAAATATGCAAGTTAGATGGCTTAAAAGATGTAGCGGAAACATGTTTTCTTTCGATTGGAAATGGTGACAGCAGCGACAGTGATTTTAGTATTGACAGTGATAGTGTTTCTGGTGAAGAACTGTAGAATTAAAGTTGAAATAATCCATGTTGTAAGGTGAAATGTAATATATCTAGAATAAAACAATCCTCTATACCTTACACAATTTAATATATTTACGCTAGATACATGTTTCGGCCATACAAGCCATCTTCAGCCTAGAATAGTCATTTGTTAAGAATCAAAAACAATAAAATTATGAAATGTCTTGAAGACGTGGTTGTGTATTTTTATTAATATCGAACGGATGAAAAGTGAAATGAAATGGATAGGTTTAAATGTGAAATTAAGTTACGGACATAACTAAAGTCCGTGGGTGTACATATTATGTATGTATATTAGAAACGATATAAAAACATTAGCAATTTTCACCGATTGTCATGATATGGATTTCTTTAATGACAAAGCTAAAAAATTGCATGTCTGATTAGTTTTAACCTGTAAAATAAACAAATTTATTAATCTATAAATAAAATATCTTGATTGTTAGACACATCTTCTTTAGACTTTTTATCTATTTCCTTTCCGATTAGATAATAAGATAATAAAATTGGTTTTTATGCGAATGATATTGACTCGGCCCAGTTAGCTTTCAATATTAGTGAGAGGAAATAATCGGTACGTAAATGTAATCATAATACCTATATTTTATTTTTCTAAAATTTTCTAAACACACAAATTTATTACTAAAGTCACCCTTATTTGCAATGTGTCGTAATGCTGACTTGGTGTTTAATGATATATTTTTTAATTCTGTGGATATACAATCTTAGTGCTTTGTTTTTCTTTTCTTTGAATATTTTTTGTTACTTTTATATGTACTTTTTATATGTATGTACTTTAGTTTGTCCTGTAAAAGGTTTTGCCGTTGGACAATAAATCATTATTATTATCATTATTATTATTATTATTATTATTATTATTATTATTATTAAAAGATTTTTAAAATTAACTTTTCAATATTACAATTTTACATTTTTTGTAATACAACAAATTTTATTTATGCTATATCTGTAATGTTACATACATATGTAAATATACGTAAGCCCTAATCACATTGTGTGCTTACGAACGAATATACTTTGAAAAGTTTTGGGTGTTATGATAATAATAATATATAAGTACTTCTAGTTTTATATTTTCACTCGACATGTTTCATTTAATTCTGGTTAACAACGATTATAATAAAATGATTTAGAATCGAAATTAAACACTTTCAAAGTAACAAAATTGTTTTTTTTTTTCATACAGACAGTTGTATAAAATATTTTGCGACTATTTCCAATTTGTCATTATTTTCAATTAGATTACTCTCTATTCCAACAAATTTGGTTTTAACTTATGAGAAGTTTTACACAGCCAACTCAAAAATTTACATAAGAAACATTAAACGAATAATTTTAAAATAATTTTTATCTTTATCCTATTGCGAATTTTAGAACTGGTGTTCTTAGATATTTTAATGTGCCGTCCCTTTCGATTTTTTTACAAGTTTCCTCTTCAAACTTGTATTTAAAATTTGGACACCCTATTTAAAATTTGTTTTAAGTTTAACCATCAATTTGTTAATAAACTTGCAATTAGGAAAAAGAGTAAACATTTTACGTATGATGTAACAGCAACATTTTTTCTTTCTTCTTGCGAGGGTAACCCCATGCGGAAGACAGGTACATAATTGTGTTCAAGTAGGCACCTTAAAATCCTACACAGAATTCAAAAATATAAAAATAATTTGGGTACCCCGTTTAAAAAAATCAAGTTGAATGAACTTGAGAACTAGAATAATATTGTAATAGTGCGTTTCTAGACTTATTATATGTAGATAGTGTCATGGCTCCACCGATACAAAAATTCATTCTTTTGTAATGAAGTGGTTTTCTTCTGTCGCTACTATGCCATTCCTATGAAAATCAGCAATATCTGACATATGGACATACTTCAGCTGTAGGCCGAAAGTAAATATAATAAAATTAAAATCACCCCAAATACTCCCTCCAAACACTGCATATTGCAGCTTTTGTAATCTAATTTAGTTTTGAGTTTTCATATACGCCTTTCATACAACAGTGTAATTCACAGATGCAAATGGAAATTTATTGCCATATTACAGAAGCGCAGCTTTTAAAGCAGCAAGAACAACAAGGAGATGAATTAAGTTTTAAATTAACGGAGTGGTTCGTTTGGTTAGTCTCGTATAAATAAAGCACAAGCACTTACAATTACTACAAAAAAATTCGAGCATTTTTATTATGCACTTAGATAGTGATAAGAACGAACAGTTTGCCTAGCAAGATTCGGTCGCAACATTAAAATGACGAAGCATAGCAGCATCAACAATCGTAAAATCAGTCAAAAAAGCTGCTGCTCATGTCAGTATATCATGTGGGTCAGCTGACAGAAGTTTTAGTGTGCAGCAATAACGTTTGCTCCAAATCTTGTGACTTTCAAGCAGAAACAGTACAGAATGAGTCTTCTGAAAGCTCTTGAACGAAACGGGTTACAATTGGTAGTCAAGTTTAGATGCTCACATATGTACTACTTGGAAACTACCATTCTCTCAATGCAGATTTTTTAAACATAGTGGACGATGAAATTTTTGTACAAAATTCATAATCATTAATAAGTACTACACTCAGCGAAATTTCTATAGTTCCATATCATTTAGTAGTTCCCCTATATATATTTAGTGACTGTAATAGTTGGGAATTACCTAGAATTTTAATTCTAAACATAATGAAACGGTAGAAATATTATTTTGTAAATATCAAACTTAGATAAGTAGGGGAATTACCTGTGCTACAAACGTATAAATACGAGTGAAATTTGTATAGTTCCACAGTGTTAGACAAACATTGTATGAAGTTAGGAATTACCTGCCAGTGCAAAAACGCTTCTGAACACTTTAAAAAGTTTATTCATTACTAAATATGGATAATGTTGAAGTATAGATATTAGTTAATAGCAAGGATGAAAACAAAATAAATTGCATAAAGAGATGGGATGTTCAAACCGAGAAATAGCCAAGAAATTGGGGCGATCCCATCACCTCATCAATACTTTTATAAGTTTAGGTAATTCCTACGGCAAATATCGTCCTAAAGGAACTAATCAAAATCTTACGCGAAGACAGCACTCATCGATATTTCGGTTTGCCTCTTCTGGTAATGTAACTACACACTAGATGGCAGAAAAAGGCGTCAGACCACCCTTAAAGAAGACTCCCAAACAAGCAAGGCTGACATTTGCACAAAATCATATGAGCTGGAATAATGAATGGAAGAACGTCTTAACACTGAAGTTGCCATGAGTAGAAATTTTGGTGGCGGTAGTGCAATGGTTTGGGTGGCTTTTACCCATAACAATAAAACTCCTACATGTTTTATTTCGACACGAATGAATTCTAAGTCTTATATAGAACTCTTAGAAACGGTTCTAATAGATTTTGGTTACAAGGCTGGATATTCCAACAAAACAACGCAGCTATCCATTCTTCCAGACGATCCATGGAGTGGTTTCAACAAAAAGAAATCAAATTAATGGGCACCCGACTTGAACCCAATTGAAAATATTTGGGGAATATTGGCTAAGGAGGCATATGTCAATAATCACCAATACAAAAACATTAAAGAACTGAAATCTGCAATAACGAGATGTTGGGATGACATTCCTGCTTCAATATTGACCAAGTTAATAGGCAGTGTGAAGAACAGGATTTTTGAAATTGGTTTGAATAAAGGATCCAACACTCATTACTAAGTTTATCAAAAATTATAATGTTTTTATTTTGTTTAACTATTTTTCTGTAACTTATCATTATTATAAATACTTTCTGTAGAAACTGTTTCATTGTTATTTTCACTTGCGTTAACCTTTCTTTGCAATAAAGATTTACCTTTAATACATAGTTTGCCAGATGTTTTAAGAAAAACATTATATTCTGTTCAATAGTTCATGTGAAACTATACAAATTTAGCTGAGTGTAGTTGGAAGCTTTATAGTGTTTACATAAAGCAAGTTAAACACAACGCCCTCATTTGTGTCGAAGCGACTTATGGTAATTATATAAGTATAACACACCTAACGGTATACAATAATTATTTCAGGATTACCTATTTATTAACTTATCTGGGAACTGTGCTTATCAACTAGCATCGTTTTACCAAAATGATTTAGAAGCATTAAATTTATATCATCTACTAGTAAACTAACAACATGTTTGGATTATATAGGTACCAATATTGTTTGCGCTGATACTTTAATTCTTAGCTGACAGGTAATACGAAAGGGCATTATGTAAATGAAGATTGGTATGAAGCAAGATCCTATACATATTAATGTTATTACTTTTAGTTTGGTATGAAAATAGATTATCATTGTTGATTTAATTCGTGTATATTAAAACTGTTGTTTTTTAGCTTTGCATTATTTCATTTATGTCTAATATTGGTGCTTCATGCGGATCTAGTAAATATAACACCTAATAAGGGATTTTGTTTGGAATTTTAGTATGTGCTAATTTATAATAATAGTAATAATACAATTTTTAAACTGTAACATGTACGTAGTTATGCAAATAAACAAAATGTTGCACTATCATTGAATTTACCTTTCTCTTCCATATTGCAACTTCGTGTTGTGATTTAAACGCATTGTGACAGATATTAACTCAATTTAGTTCAAAAATTAATCAGCACACTTCGAGTTGTGCTTAATCTTCTTATATTTGTTACCTACTAATACTTGTTGACAATAATTAATTTTTTACTTCACAGGCGTAGCATTAGAAGCTAAAATTGCATAATGGAGAATAATTCACAGAGCAGAGTAGTAACAGATGCTGGTCACAAAGGTCAGCATAAAAGCGAAGAACTACCTGAAAATGACGAAAGTTCAGGTCCTTCCTCAATCTCAGACTTGCCACAAGCTAAAACAACTACTGCTGATAAGGTAACTACACCTCAAACAACTCAAATTAAAAAGGCAAAAACTCCTCAAGGTAAGGCTTTTGACGTTAAGCATAATTTGTCTTAGAAATAAGTTATTTTTATGCCGGTAAATTTCGGTAACTCCAAACACATCGAGTTGTTAAATTAATTCGTGACACGTGTTTCCATGATGTGTGGATCACGCGAATGCCGAATAAGTGAAAGTATAACGGACAAACTGTAAAAGACACGGACAAACAGTTTGTCCGTAACCAGACGT
>SMLS01071018.1:0-27070 GCA_004785975.1 Popillia japonica | reverse complement strand
AAAGCAGAAATGATATTTATTTGTTACTATCTATTAATAATTATTAGTTACGATAATCAATGTAATTAACCGAATAATGTCAATAATTATAGCAAAAATAGTAAGCCAACAAACAAATGTTTTACAACACATCCACTGGGGTAATGGAAACATGCTCCGTTGCATTGCTTAAAATGAAATTGCAACAGCGCTAGAAGAACATTCTGTGTTTACAATAAAGTTAATTACTTATTTAAGTTGCATAATGAGGTCACTAGTAGTGAATAACATTAATTAACCGCTTCTGATGCAGATTACATATACAATATGCATAAGCAGCATTCAAGCAACACATCAAACCATTAATGTCAATATTAAGGGTTAACTCATGTATTAACACTAAACATCATGGATTGCACAGTACTCTGTCGATTCTCTCTGTATTGTTAATCACATTTAATTAGATATACATACCTTAACAGCAGATAATAGGGCCCTAAAGATGATTTGTAAATGGAAACGACCGATGTGCAATGCTTTGTGTATACTAGGTCATGTATAACCCGCTGATATACCACATATACAAGGTTATCATAAAGTGAGATACCTATATTTAAATTATTATAACTTTTTAACAAACTAAGTTAATAACAAAGAATTAACGAAATCAAATTCTTTAAGGAATGGGTTTTACTGTATCCATAGGAAACAAAAGTGTTTCAATTGTTGGCACAAGTGCCCAGACGAAATCATTCATTTTGGACTTTTATTTTGAAATTAAAACTCAAATAAACGAAGAGTACAAACGACCCAAACTGCAAAACCATGGATTTAGAAACAAGAGTTTAGTTCACGTTATTATGTATGCGGCAGAAATTACACTGCGGGATTACGAAGACTTCGCAGAGAATGGGATTGAGAATAGAGCAAATGAAGGCATACTGCAATTTGATATTAAAAACAGAATCTGTACTGATCTACCAAGATCAGGAAGCCCGAGAATGAGTGATGTCCAAGTGGCAGACATTCTTCATGAAAATTAGGACCTAGCCAGAGTTAATCGTTAGCAATCAGCAGTGTAAATGCGATATTTTTTTGGAAAATTTTGCGCAAAATTCTAAAAATGTATTTATATAAACTGAAAATACTATTTCAATTAAAGGAGGCAGGTTTGGCTACTAGGTACGATATTTCATAGCGAATACTCTGAATACTGCGATCTATAGGTACTCAAAACTGTAGAATCTGGTCTGCAGAAAATCTACAAAAAATCGTTCAAGAAGGTCTTCATGATAAGAAAGTCACAGTTTGGTCCGGTTATACAGCTGATTTTGTCATTGGTCCGTATTTCTACGAGGAAATGCAAAATGGAGGAACCGTGTCTAGTGTAACTGTAAACGGAGACCTCTACTTGCAAATGTTAAGAGATTTGGGTTCCTTGGAGGTGCGCGTATATTTGAGGAAAATGTGTTATTTTGTTGTTCTGTGTTATTCCTTCTTTCATATTATACATGTACCTATTTTTTTGTGCTGTTCAATAAAGGCAATTTATGATTATTATTATTATTATGTTATTCTACAGCTGCAAAACGAACCCCACGGAATTGGAAACGTCATTTTTGTGCAGGTCGGAGCAGCCCGTAATCAAAGAATTGTTAATCAACTCTTTTCAACATCGTATATTATGTTAAGAATATATTTCGTAAATTGATGGTGACCAAAGTCCACACTGATCTTAACCCAGCACATTACTGACTGTGGGGTTATATAAATAGTTTAATGTTTAGAAGACGACGAACAACACTACTTTCAATTGAACACGTGCGAGTAATAGTATCAGTATTTTCTTAATATCATATGTTGCGTATTACTTAAGTTAAAATCTATTAGTGTATGTGTTTTTATGATCTTTATGTATTTATCTTTTGCTGTTGATTTTTTTTTTCCATTATTTATTCAATTGGATAATTTATTCCATTGGGATAAATTGATCTTCAATAAAATTAAAAGTGTTATAATTGACCTAGAAGTGGGAAAAAGTATCAGCAGTATCTAACAGAATCTATGTAACACACTGAATTTAAAACAAAACTTAATTGCAACTGTTTTAGTGCTTTATTGTGAAATTTTTGCATTACGTTGATTATGGGGCGTACTCACTGTGTTTTGAAGATTGAGCATTAGAACGTTACTAGAAACATGTCATTAGTTAGCAGGTTTAGTTAGAACGAAATTGAATCCGAAATTTGTTTGCTTTTCGAGATCTTCAAAATCAACTGTCCTTATAAAATGAATTATCTATAACTTGTCGCATAAAAATTCCTTACTTCTGGTAATATGTTAACAGAACAAAGGAATTGTGTTCATAAGATCGAAGTATTTACAGTAAATTATAGATATAATATAGTATTTCGCAGATATATCAAGAGTTATTCTTAAAAGTGGTTTTAAAGGATCAAGTTTCACACGTCAACGTTAAACGTCAATGTCAACGTCAAACGTCAACATCAAATGTCAACGTCAAACGCCAACGTCAATCGTCAACGAAAGTATTTCACTTACTGAGGCACTTTGTAAGCAAAAAGTAGAGTAGTGAATAAATAATAATGGACAATGGGAGTGCTTATTAAAGAAATAAATCTACACAAAATTGAACATATTAAACTGTAAGCAACATTTATTGACATAGAATGGGTTGTCGTCCAAATGTACACTCATGGAAAGTAGAGATTGGACAGTTTCCATATAACATGTATTGAAAGTGTCCAATCTTTACTTTCCATGTGTGTACAGGCGTACATTAGTTCGTATGTATATCCAGCAGGCAACAGTGCGCTTCTTTCACATTAGAATAGTGACACTACCTTCTTGTAAATGCCAAATAAATAAAGCTCGAGGTTGGAACTGAGACCTTGTTTCCCATTTGTTTGAACCACTTTGCTGAAATTCGGACCAATAGAATAGCAACAATTGACAAAGAAAATAAATAAAGTTTTGCTAAAAGTAATTGCCGCTACAGTGATTGGCAGCAGCTATAATATCTGCTTACTATGCATACACTCAATCGTATCTTTCGTACAAACTATGTATTTCTATGAAGATATGTGTGTATGTTAAACGTGCAGAAGGCTGATATGAGAAGAACAGCCAATACGTTCCTAATTTAGATTAGAAGTTAGATTTACAGAGCCGCAAATCAAAAAATGGTATCAGAACATTGCCAGAATGTATTCATCACGGTTGTTGGATATAGCTGCACAAGTTGCTGTATCCCTACCTGATTACGTAATACCTAATGAGACCTCTGAGTATGTTCAGCTTTGTTGTATTGTAAGTTAATGTTTGATCTACATGATGTGTTTGCCATTTTACGACGTAGGGAAAGTAATTTGGAATTATATGGGTTTATGTTGATATTCAAGTACTTATTGGTACAGGAGTATACTATATAATTTCTTAATTCTAGCTACAGTATAGTGTTAGCGCTGAACGGGTGCTCTTCAGATTAGATTTTTGTGATGGCGATGTGAAGCAACCAACAAAAATATGCCACAAAAAAAGTCCACATGCATTGTCTTGATGAAACACCAACTTTTGTTTTTCTACAGGTGCGCCAAGGACGTACGTCAATGAAAACAACAGCGCATTTAACCCTGAATATAGTGACACCTGTTCCATATCGTCCATCTTTGTCCATACAGCCTTCTGTAAATTTGGTTAGTTTTCGAAAGTGAAAGTCCATAAGAAGGGCGACTGTTTTGATATAAAAAAATCAAAAAGGCCTACCGAAAAACATGTTTTAGACACGTTCAACACATTGAAAAAGAGCTGGAGTGGTGATAGTGGGAGTAGGGAGATAGAGATGGTAGTCATTAGTATACATTCTTTCAGAGTTTCTCAAGAACAACATTGTAATGTACTGTTTGTGTATACAATTATAATCATTGACACACTTTTGTATTACGTAATTACGATGTCTATACTAACCTTTAATAAGGATCCATATATTCTATTACTATTGTCTTTGTCGATTCTTTATACAGCTCATGTCATGCTTCAGTAAAGCAAAAAAGAAGAAATTTGTTTTACTACACGGGGTTAAAATCCAAACTAGTATTAGTCCTACTTGCTACTTATGGCAACGCAATCAATCTTGAAAAATGGGGGGATGGTGTTTGGAATGTGGTGCAAAATGCTGTGCCGACCTTCGATTATTCAAAAAAAAAGTTATATGGAATGTTGGCGCAATTATTTCGCCAGAGTTAAACAGTTTGTTATGTGTTTTGTTAATGAAACACCGTGTGGGTTCTTTGTTTTAACAAATCTAATCTTGTTTTAGGTTTATATTTAAAGATATACTCATTCGAAGTTAAACCTGTAGAGGCACATGGAGAGTTTCTATAACTAAACAAAAAGTTTACAAGTTGCTGTTCTACGGTTAAAGTAGATTTTTGTAATAAAAATTTACGTAAAGCGGATTTTACAATTTACACATGTCTTTCCGCACTACCATTGGATTGCGGATGATAAGTAGGCGATTGCAGAAGACTTATGCCATTCATTTCCCAGAATTTTGGAAAATCGGCTGAATTGAAAGGGGGCCCATTATCACTCACAATCATGTCTGGTAATCCTATTACCGAAAAGCATAACCTTAATTTTTCGATTGTTTGTGTGATGTTCGTACCCTTAGTCATGCAGTGTACATCTAACCATTTCGATTTGCTATTGACTATTAATAGATATGTTACACTGTTCCAATAAAAGAAATCAATGTGTACTCTTTGAGAAACATTTTGTGTTTTTGGCCATGATATTAAGTATTTTTCCGCATTATTCGGCTGTGTAGCGCAGTGCCTAGCGCGCTCGCTTCACAGTCTGGTGGTACCGGGTTCGGATCCGGTGCGTTCTTTCTGAATTTGGTTTTCTGTAGTTTTCCAAATTCCACGGCAAATGCGGGAAGATATCATCTTAAGTCGGTCTACAGCCGCAGGCGTAATAATTGAAAGCTTCTTGACAAAACACAGCTGATACGCACGCTTCCTTTTCTTTTGAAATAATCGGTCCTACATACACACTTAAAACTCGTCGCCAATGTTATGTATTTTGTTAATGAAACACCGTTTGGGTTCTTGTGTATATGTATTTATTAACTGTCACTAACTACGTATCTACTAAAGCGTTAAAGATCAATCGTCAATAGAAGTCTGTATATGTGTGATAATAAATCAGAGTTTCAGCTTTAAACCATAGAGAGTAAATTATGATGAAACATAAGCTGCAACGCATATAAATCATATATGATTTACCCTTGGATGTATGTATATAATTCAAACAGACTAACTCGACGTGCGCCACAAGCATGTTAATAAACAACTTTTCAAACTTTACTATATACGAGAAGTCGAAGTAATTAACTGTATACCTTTAAACATTAATTAGTCAAATAGCTGAACTGAAATTCAGAACCCAATAGCAATTTTCAAAGTTTGTCAATTCTATCCAATTTCATAAACATAGCGGTTGCAGCATGTGCGGTACATAAATATCTGAATAAATATGGGCGTGATTTTGTGCACTGCAGATAATACGGTGAAATCCATTGTAATGGGGCACGTTGCAATCTTTGCCAATTTATTAATACACACATGTGTGTATCCGAAATTCACTATCTGACTTAAAATGATCTAAATAACAAAGCACATTATTTCTAATCCGAATAATACATATTGTAGCGAAACTTTTATCTCTTGCAGAGCATATGCAAAAATCTGCTATTCATTCCTATTTTCTGCACGTATATAGTCTCCGCGGGATCTAAATCGCAATGGCTTATGCAAAGTACTCTTATTCAATGCGTTCATGTTCAGTCTTTTATGCAGTATAAATTATGCACACAAACCATGGCGTGGGAAATGCCAGGAAAAGTGCATTGCGGCTCGTATCATCCTTTTCTCTGTTTTGCTCTCTACGTATTTTGTTTTCGATGTGTGGTCTTCTATTTTACTTTGAGTTTCAAACTTGGGTGTATTTGTCTATTTCTCTTTCTTGTATAATTAATTGTAATTATCTTATTTTCCTCATATTCTTTTCCACTTGTAGACCAATTAAAACATAATAATAATTCGAATAAAGATCAATTTTATTCCAGAACCTTTACAAATTATTAGGCTTTCGTTACAACTTCTTCAGTGGAATAAAATTGACATTGCAAACGCAACAACATAATAATATAAAAAAATGTGTATGGTCGAACTCGTAATTTAGTTCTTTCTAATTCTAACTGTAACATTGTAGTTTCTCATTCGGATTGGCCACTGGTTCCAGAGCATGCCTATCAGCAGGGTGATAAGCATAAGCGTTTTTTAAGTATTGTCTAGTTTGACGTACGTAACATTTATCACAGTATTTGCATTCTAATTTATATACGACATTACTTTGATTATCTTTTTCAATGTTAGTTAGTTAACTAAAAGAATTTTACGAAAAATGAATAAAAAAAAACGAATACCTACTTAAAATGTACAATACAGGTACAAATAGTAAAATATATCACACAATTTCGTACATCAACGACTTAAGTAACAAAATTAAATGCGGTTTTAAGAAATCTGCTATAAACATTACATTTACACCAAACAATAACCGACAATTATTTACAAATTTAAAAACTAAGATTAAAAAAGATAATCAAAATAATGTCGTATATAAATTAGAATACAAAGACTGTGATAAATGTTATCTATGTCAAACTAGACAATATCTAAAAAGCGACTCCATAATGATCAATACGCCGTAATGCATCACATAACCGCGGAAACTGCTTTAATTTTAAAAAAGAAAATAGTTATAAAAAGAGCTTTGTATATATGAAATGACATATGTATGTACATTAAAAAAGACAATAACGCAGTCAATTTTAGAACACATAATGAAATTTAAGTATTATTTATAATAATTTAATCACCTAATCACGCCTGAATTTTATCAAATTACGCTCTTGATTAGATTTTTTGCAATGTTTTTCCTTAGTTCTTGAACAGAATTGTTAGAGCTTGAGAAAAGATATGTACATTGATATAAGGGTCGTTATTCTTGTGATTATAAAATTACATTTCAAAAAAATATCTTACATTGTCCCCGATATAGTAAACATAATCCTATATATCACTGAATTTTTTGTCTGTAGATAATTTTGTTGATAGGCATGACTAGTTTATTAATTGACAAGAATTAAATGTCAATTTAATGTAACGAAAACCTACTAAATTGTAAAAGTCCTGGAATAAATTTGATTTTTAATCGAATTATAATGTTTTAATTGACATACAAGTAAAAAAAAAATATCAGGAAAATACGATAAGTACATAAAAGGTCATAAGAATACATATATGTACTAATTAATTGTAGTACGTCTTGAAAACTTGGCTTTTGATATAATGCAAGCTTTTATCGTAATGCATATATTCAAAAATTTTAGAAAAACTAGGAATTAATTTAGTAATTGGATGAGCTTGCAAGTGACAGTTATAAGAATTGCATAGCAAGCTATCTACTATTGGTCGATGCTGGGCTCCAATTGTTAGTTAGACTTATGATGATCCGTAGTATTTATCCTTTAATAAACGGAAATGCGTATGTCCTACTAAAATTTGTTGTCATATTACTATCTTCTTCAAACAAACATTTTTCGTATTAAAGCTGTTCATAGAGGAATATTTAGAAATCCAGTTACTATACGAGTTATATTTTCAAAAAAAAAACCTAATTCGTTTTCTTTTGTACATTGTTGGTTTAAAAACAAGCTTTTGCGGTTAACTATATTGCGTGTCCAGGTCAATTATTTAAAACAAGAACATGCAGAAGGTATTCGCAACTGATACTCCTGAACGCACACACAAAATGTCACTCTATCAATAAATGAAAATTTTGTTGTGCGTACTTATCCCTTCTTGTTAAATAGTTCAACGTAATTTATCACGGACATTGATAGCGGATTCTCTGCTTTTTTTACATCTAGCTTTGTGTGTCTGTATACGATGAAAAGCTCAGCCGCCGAACTGCTATTTGCTGTACCTGCCACAAAAAGTTTCGGTAAGGTATAGGCCAGATACACAAGCACGAGCAGTTCGCAGTAAACATTATATATAGTTGAATATTTCTTATAAATCCTTAATATTTTTTACAACTATGCAAACAATTCTAAAGAATAATGTGCTTACATTTCGTGTATGTGTATACAATCTCACACTTTGTATATACTTACATATTAGTAAAGAGCTATCGTATCATCGGATGCGTTAGATAACTGCTTGGTGTATCTTTTCCCGGTTTATGAATGTAGGTGGTCGCGTAATACTCTATAATAAAATCTATACTGCCAGAGTAAATGACAATATTTAATGTAAAATATGGCGTTTAATATTTACATTTCGTAGATGCAGGTGCATGAGTAAAATACATAAAAGCCATGAATATTTACGATGGTTGTAAAGCAAACTCACAGCAAATATAGGTAGATTGGGCTACGTTACATTAAAGTTATTGCAAGCGGAAATTTCATGAAGTTATTGGTTTACTTCTGCATCCAGCAAACACAAGAGAGCACCCATAAACAGTTGGAATTATCGGAATTGGAACACAGGAGGGATGTTAATTGTTTTGTTGTTTGAACAAACTTGCAACAGCTAAATTTTCATAAATAATGTACGAAATGTGTGGATAAGTATTTCACAGTATGTAAACTGCCGTCAAGTTATTTATTTGGACTGTGTTGGTACGATGGTTTTCCAGTAATTACTTTTCTCTTTCATTTAGTCTTAGGCTTATGTCACACTACTAAGAAATGATTGTATTCAATCCCGGTCGAATATTTTAAATTTTATCGTTTAAGTGGACTTCAGTATACATATTATTATTGTATTCATAGCTGCTATGCAAACGGAAAAGTAATGCTAAATAATCATAAAATAATAACGACTCTTAAAAGATAAAAGTAAATAAAGTGAATAATTCTGCAAAATAAATTTTAATTTTAACAATGTCACTTCTTGGACGATTCGAAAATAACGCCCTCTTTTACCAAACAATAGCCGCGGCTAATATAAAGCTTCCACCTCACTTCCTCGAGATTTCTAGAGGTAATTGCCGCGAAAATTCTAAACAGTTCTACTTGTAACTGTTGCAAGTTCGGTATTGTTGCAAAACTGTACAGATCTTTTTTGATATAACCCCACAGAAAAAATCGCAGGGATTGAGGTCGAGTGTTCGAGGTTGTAACGAACTCCGTCCGCGACAAGTAAACAATTTTTCGTTAGAAGATATTTTCATTTGTTTTGACTAAAATTTTATTTAATTTAAAATTGTTTTCTTGCATTTGTATATATATTTTTGAACTAACCTGTATGTGTCCAGTTTTGAGATGCTATGTATATTTTTACCATGTTTTTGCTCATGATGTCACGCCACAAAAAGGTACTGGCCAGGATATATAAAGGCCGCGTTTTGGTATTAAAATCCACTTGCTTTCTAGCTCTCTTCCCTTCCCTACCTTCCATTGGGTGTGCCGAAGCCTGCCCCAGTATGTGTCGAGTTCGCGTTGGCCACTGCAGAATAATCCAGCCCCTGTCCATTGGGTGTGCCAAAGCCTTGTTGGCCCCAAGTGTTCTGTAGTATGTGTCGTGTTCTCGTTGGCCACTGCAGAACCATCCAGACCCTATCCGTTGGGTGGGCCGAAGCCTTGTTGGCCCGAACATTTGTTTCCTCCTGTGAGGTGTCAAGAGTAGACCCCCACATGCACTCCTTTAACTTGCGCATGACTATTAACATAATTTATGTTTAACCGATTGATTTTTAACTATTTATAGGAATTTACCTGACTTGTACCTTGTGTGTGCATCACTTGTACCTTTTGCCTTGCTATTATTGTGTATAGACATCATACCGTTTTATATATATCTATTGCTACAGCATTCCATGTATTAAACCACCCGTTTTATTGCTCGTGTAATTTGTATATATTTCATTTCATTGCTATCACCTGTGGATGAACAAGAATTTCTCTTTCTTTTCTTTTGCCCCAGTATTATTGTATAAACCGCTAGTTTTGCTATTCTTGCATTCTGTAAACATTTCGTTTGATTTCTATTACCTGTATGTGTAAAAGAATTTATTCTATTTTTGACCTGTAAATAAAAGTATATCTGTAATTAGTTGAATACTACCTGTTTTATTTTCTTTATGCTACCCCGAGGTTAAAATTCGTTAATTTTGCAAACGAGCATAACCTGTATTCATTTAGATAATTAACCTTTACGTCTTATAATAACATCGTGGTGTCAAATGACAGGCCCAGCGCAGTACGCCATCTAGTGAGCCCTGTCGCAACCTGGTTAGAGTTGGACGCGTTACAAAGTGATCAGAGTTCTACACGCGTGTTTAATGCTGTCACTGTTATTTGATGTTTTCTACTTAATTATCTACACCGATTCCCGGAATCCCGAAAGTACCGTTGCAAGGTGGCCAGGCGAGGTACCCTTTCTGGAAATAACACGAATAAGCAAAGTGTTTTTTAAAAACGCTCTTACTAATCTGCTGTTATGTGCGGGACAACTGTTTTGAATAAACGAAATTGCATGAAGTCGACGTTAAGTTGACGGACAGCAGGAATAATTCGTGTTCACAGTAAGTCTAAATATTTTACTGCATTCAAGTTGCCGTCGATAACAAATGGTCCTATACGTTATCACTAGGCTTCGGATAATTATGCATTTGCACATTTGCATTTTTTAGAGCATTAATGCATATATCTTGTTTAAATTGCAAAATTGCCATTACTTCTCTTTACTGAATGTAAATATGTGCCAAGGAAAGTGAAAAAGGGACCTATGGGTCAAAATAATCGATTTTAACTTTTTTGGGGATTCTTATAGCTTCGGTTTGTTGCATTAGAAAGAGAGTGTGGTCTACTCTCTTTCTAATGCAACAAACTGCAGCTTTCTAACTGCATTAGTTTTGTTGGTACATATATTTTGATAGCAATAAAATAGAATAGTAAACAAGTTAGCTTTGATTTATATAACTGAATATCGATGAAAAATGTTGTTGATTAATTGTGTTGTGTCAAATGAGTAAAACTCAAAATACAGTATATTAAATCATTATTGTTTATTTCCTTCATACAAGAAGCTATCATCATTAAGTTTCTCAGTTGGTTATCCATAAAATCTTCGCAATTTATAAATCATGCATAAGCATGAGATTCTTAAAACGTCGACATCTTTGTGTTTGAATATCCTCCACACATAAAGAAAAAAAGGTGACTTTTCAAAATTGTCATAAATAAGTTTATTACATGGCGCATCAAAATGAACTTCTAAGTCGTTTTTCTCAAAAACTTATTTTCTGACCGTAGGTCCCTTTTAACTTTCCATGTCAGATATACATTTTATAGCAGACAATCAAATAATCTTCTAAACTATTAAATGAGTACTAAATTTTCTGATTTCACAATACTTCGAATTATTAATAGGATTACCATGGATTACGTCAAACAGACATGTTATAACACAATCAATAATCTTCTAAACTATTGAATAGGTACTTGTAGCGATCCAAATGCACTTGGAAATATTTCGTATGGGGGGATTCCTGCTATTTTCCGTATAATCGAAAAATGAGAAATGAATGGTGCTGTCATTATAACATCTTGTGAGAAGGATAGTTTACCTTACCTATTTATAAATAAAAATTCGTTTTAAAGTATCAGTTTGCTGTTCAATTTTGGAAAGCGAACATATCAGTGTTAAAAATGCTGAAAGCAAACCGATCAGTTAGCGCGGTTTTAAACCAATTTGTCAAAGACTTCAGTGATTTTACAACTGATGGAAGTGTGTTGCTTTATAAATACTGTGAAGTGAGTGTAACAGCAACAAAAAAGTTCCAAGTAACCCAGCATTTACAAACCAGTAAACATTAAAAGAAGAAGAAAGTTTAGGAAGTAAACAAAAAATGTTCGTACAAGCTATATCAAAACCCGGTTCCAATCGTTCATCTTTTAACGAGGAATTGTGTGAAGCTCTAATTTCTGCAGACATACCGTTGGCGAAATTAAGAAACGAAAAATTTAAAACTTTTTTGGAAAACCATACTAAGCAAAATATTCCAGACGAATCTACACTACGAAAAAAGGTTAGATAAGTTAAAAAATAGTAATTTTGCAAACAAAATGTCGTTAGTTTTAGATAAAAATAGTGAATATCAAAATTTAAAACATATTTCTAAGATTTTACAAAATGAGGTAACTGCTGTTGCTTCCAACAATTTGAATCTTACTGACATAGTGGATTTATCTTTCGCTCCTATTGTATCATGTGACGTGCAACGACGTTTTTCAGAATTTAAAAATATTTTAGGCGATAATAGACGTAAATTTACATTTCACAATTTATTGCATCGTGTTATAGTGAAATGTAATAGTAAAAATCTATAAATTTGTTGTAAATAGACCAATATATCCATTAAACACTATTTTACTTCAATCTAATAATCGAGTTTTAAATGCATATAAAAATGCATATTTTTAATATTTTATATGTAAGTATAGTTATTTGCGTGCATATTTTGTAGTTTCTTAATGCACAATTACCCGAAACCTAGTTATCATCTAAGATACCCGGCCAAACGTAAAGTTTTTCGGGATATTGAGTTTTAACATAATTTTATATAAAATATTCGTCTCTGTTATCATTTTCCATTGTGGACTCACAAAACTCTATTCTTGCAAAATTTTCCTCGGAAAAAATCTCCTGGCAATTTTGAACGTTGTAACTATTATATATGTTGCGTTTTAGAATTCGCTTTACTGTAGTTTTACTACACCGATTTCATCTGCAATTTTCCGTGTACATCTAAGGTCGCTCATTTCAACCAACGAACAAACCTTCACGTCTCTCTCCTCCTGCTCGAAAGGTAGTAGAGGGATATAAGTCTGTTCGTCAATTTTTTGGAATTTACAGCGATCCCCGACTACACAGTCATATTCCCTAAATGCAATTACGATCCTGTCAATCGTCGAGTACGAAGGAATAGGACGATTCACGCACTCTACAGCAAATAAATCAGCACTGGTATGGCAGGAATTGCCAGCAAGGTACTACGAAATGATTTGTATCTTCTTTGCGATTGTATAAACTGACATGGTAACCACTTTTACGCATGCATAGGCGAACAGTAAATAACTCGCAATCGGCGATCGAACTTACGTGGCGTATGACTGGCGTGTTGCCCCATCGCATTGCGTAGATTGTAACGTCCTACGTTCCACTGTGGGCTGAACCTATCGGTATATGTATGTATGTAGGTAATACATATTAATGGTCTCTTTGGATATATGTATTTAGCTATTCCTCTGTAACAGTAGCTGCAAGTTCATCTTTATTACTAGGTTTCCGGGGTCGCTTTGCCATATTTTGTTGAAGTATGTGCCACACATTTTCAATTGGGTTGATATCCGGTAATTGCCCTGGCCATGGAAAAATTCGAATCCCCTACTCGTTCTTGCAGGCGGTTGTCGTTCTTGCTTCGTTAAGATCTATCGAACGTTGTAAGCGTGGAATAGTTGTAACAATACAAAACTCTGACCTAATCCCTTCTACACATTAGCCAATACCCTAATGTCAGGACAGACATTTATTACTTAATTCTTAGAATGTGGATATTTACGTAGCCACAAATCTTTACCTGGTGTCTATTTTATTCTGTCACCCTAGTGTAATTTAATAGATTCCATGCCCCGACGAATTGCAACTCCTCACACCAGAAAAGGTGGATTGACTAAATATTAAGTACATTTAGTAATTTCAAAATATGTTATGTATATAACTAGAATAATTTCTTAATCTTAATTAGTACGTGTCTATTTTACTCTGTCACCCTAGTGTATAGCCTACAAATTAACATATGTTGCAGAGAAATCGAATGTGGTATTTCTATTTAATATAATCTTTAGGTGTCCTCGGAGAAATTAGGCAAACACCGCTTTATCAGTGTTGTGTCATCTGTGGAAATCATCCCGCATTATATTAGATTATCATAGACGGAATAGTACACAATAATGATGTAGTAATAGATCTGTTCAAGAATTTAGACTGCTGTCATGGTACAAATATTGCACTATAAGTTGTCATATTCAATATGATATTCGAACAGTTATTATTATAACAATCCCATTCAAATGGCTGTAGCATTTAATTGTTACGACGTATATTAGAAAAAACAATATTCGGTCGTATAATATTAGACAAGCGCTGACGTAAATTATCTGTAGTAGAACGAAACAACATTGGCAAACTAATTAGATTCACCTCTAACTCATACAGCAAATGATAAAAACAGTGAAATCTTCTCCAGCAAGAAATGAAGAAAATGAAAGGTGTCTGGGAAACATTAAAGGCGATTGCCGTGACCGAAGTATGTACATATATAAAGAAAAAAATTTAAATTTAACATTAATGGTATAATTTGGCAAAAATGTCTTCAAATTTTGCTGGAAAGGATACACAATTTTTTGAGAACTGCACAATTTGCAAGATTGAGTCATTTCTATTTTATCAATTCAGCAATAGAACAGTGAAATCTTCTCCAACAAGAAAAGCAAAAATAAAACATCGCTGGGACCCATTAAAAGAGATTGTCATGACTGAAGTATGTATATAAAAAAAAACATTTAAAATTTTGCATTTATGGTGTAATTTGACATATTTCTTCAAATTTTGCTCGAAAGGATATACAATTCTTTAAGGATTGCACAATTTGTAAGAATTGGTCAGTTCTATTCTATCAATTTTGCAATAGAACAATGAAATTTTCTCCAACAAGAAAAGTATAACTGAACGATTGCTTGGACGCATTAGAAGAGACTGCTCTGACGGAAGTACATAAAGAGAAAATTGAAAGTTTAGCATTTATGGTATAATTTGGCAAAAAATCTCTTCAAATTTTTCTCGAAAGAATATACAATCCTTTGAGAATTGCACAATTCGCAAGATTTGCTAAGTCTAAGAAATAACCAATGGCTGCAGTTTTGACAACATGACATGATTTTATCTGCAGAGCAAACTTGACATTGAGTTATCTCTTGTCTAAAACACTACTAGCGTGGGCGAGTTAGATTTTGATGTCTGACAAACGTAATTGGAGACTTCCACAAAGGTACAGCTTTACAAGGAAAACACTAATATAAGTATGCGAAAACGTGTGAGGTCAGATGTCAAAAAATAAAGGCTAGTTTGCTTATAACGTTTATTTATAATTGAGTAAACAATATCGATATCTTCCATTATAACAGAAATTTCGTGTGGGTACTAAATAGTTTAGCTGCTGAGAGTATTGTTTTATGAGTGCAAGCTGTAGCAAGATTTCTTTTCCCTGTGGTAGTTGCAGTTCAGTCGTTTCCAAAGTTCTGTTACCTTGTTGGACTACTATTAATTGTAATTCTTGCTTTGTATACAATGCATATAAGTGTGTTTTTGTAGACCTTGTTGCTATATTACCTCACCGTAAGTAATATTGCGTTGCTAATTATTTTCCAGCAACAAAAGGCATTTGATCGGAGAATCGATGATCGTCCGGAGCACAGCAATCATTAGTCCCAACAGTCGATCTCCATATAACAACTTGCTTCACAAGCAAAGATCGGCCAATTTGATTTCGCGGTCGTCAAGGCTTTCCGATACAAGCATATTTTGTACATATTAAATTAATATTCCATCATAACCTGTGCATCATCATCAGCTTATCATAGCACTATCACTTAACATATTCTCTGTATTTTTGTTTATACCGTCTATTTTGTTAACGCTTTTGTAAGATCAGTTTATCCTTTTCTACTACGACATTAATCACTCTATGTTGTTTATACATTGAATATCCTCTGCACTTCTTCCGCTCCATTTAAATTTAATGTTGTTCGAAGTCGAAAAGCTACCTATTCAGATACGAGGACGTGTTTACTTAAGGAGCTTTATCGTATTTTATCTCTGAAAATTATGAACAGTAACTTTTCTCCGTTATCCCGGACTATTCTTCGATGAGCTCAGTAGAGAAGACAACTTCTTTCGGCGGTCAATTTACGATGGCAGTTTCTTAGCAACCCGTGCCTTCTGATCGGCCAATAATTGCGAAAGCAATTATGGAATGATTAATGATGGAAGTATGTCGTCGAAACTCAAAACTTTTTCTTGGCGATTCACATGCGAAAGGTATTTTTTATTTCGTTTTCTTATCTTATAAATTTGCATGGAAACTTCGATTTGTCATTATGTCACCGTTTTTTTTTTTCTGTATTTTGAATATGACAAACAGTTAAAAGTTTTGAGAAAAGTTTTTAATAACTACTGTTTTCGTAGTCGGAAAATATTGTTTGTGTTCGACCTTGTTATTTTCTCGTAATATTTTATATTTCTATGGAAGTATAAGGTGATAAATTAATCACTGTTTGAAAACAACTTTATTATATATTAGTGCTGGGTCTTCATTAATTGTTGTAACATGACACATATGCAACCAACATGACAAATTGGCACTACTGCAACAAAATATCCCTAATTGAATATAATTCGACAGAAATTATTTTAAAATTTACTTTAATTGAAACCTAAGTAATTTCTGGGAAGAATAAAAATTAATTGTAGTTGTACATTTATTTTATTAAAACACTAGTAATTATCATTTTAATAGCATAGCATTTACAATTTATAATGAAAAATTGTCAATTTTGCCCCTGTACAAAAATATTTTATGAGTAGCTAATGCACTTAAAGGTTTTTCACAATAAACACAGTAAAACAGAATTTTTGTTGACCTTTTTATAATAAATGTTGGAAGTGATGACCATTTTGCTGCAACCAAATATTCACTCTACGTTTTAAGATCGGTAGTTTATTAAAAAATTCGCTCATTTCTAGAATCACAAAGGTTTCAGTTTAAATGTGAAGCTGTTTTACACCTGTATGTATATGTACAGGGTGTCCGCGATATACAAAGCATCCTTTTAAGGGATGATAGCTACAACGATTTAGAAACAAAAACATATAATACACCTTGGGTCTATCTGTAAGCGTAAACGACAAAAAAAAAAAAATTCTAAAAACCCATATTTGGTCAAACTGTACAAGAAAACTCATCCATATGCTTCCTAAATAACCAAAGAACCATATCAAAAATTTAGGGTTGAAAATAACTGAAAACAACGATGAAAACGAATTATTTCATACTTTGAAATTGAAGCGTGGTGTCATTTGTCTTCCACCATACTGTACCCGTATGCCGTTAGAAGCGCAGATGTATGCCAAGCATCATCTGTTTATACTACCTTGAACTTGTATCGTACGAAGTCAATGGCCATATGTTTTAAAATAAAGGTACCTTTGCGGTTTTTTTAATAATGTTATGACAATAAAATCGATGTTATGTTGAAGTTAGAGTGAAAAGGACGTATTTAATAGCAGCCTCCGATCGGTAAATGAACATTTAAGTTGAGGGAAAGTCGCATTGAATGAAATCAATGTAATTACTGCAATTATGTTATGGCGCTTTAAGCTCTTTCGTAAAGGCTACTACAAAACTGAGTTCTTTTCTTTTATTTGTGATAAATTGGTGGTCCTAAAAAGGACTTTTTTGAGAGACAGGAGAAAATGTATTACAGGAAAGGCTCGATGTGTTGCCCATTTTCAAGAACACACGCCTGTAATCGTCGTAAATCTTGCACTAATCAGCTGCCGGTGTATAGTATGTGTCGAAGTTTGTGACATGAGAAATAATTTTTTTTATCGTTTACGCTTACAGATAGACCCAAGGTGTATTGTATGTTTTTGTTTCTAAATCGTTGTAGTTATCATCCCTTAAAAGCATGCTTTGTATTTCGCGGACACCCTGTGTATTTATATAACACATACGGAGCTATATAATTCTGGTGATATGTGCTAGACGTCAGTAGTTTGTATTTTGCAAATTTTCTTTAAACTATTTGATTATGTAGAGAAGCTATTAGAACTTGCAAGGTAATACTAACAAGGGCAAGGCTTAACTTAAAATGTGTTATACAAATTGAACAGAAACTTCACAAAATCACTCATTATAATAGGATTAATATTGCTGAGAAATTGTGTGTAAACCTTTACAATAGTTAACTGCGGCATTCATAGCGAAGCTAAATGGAATGTAAATATTAGGTACAGCTGAGATTTAAACTGAATAATATATTCCCATAGTTTCATTGATATTGTATAATATATTGTTTGCAACGTAGTAGAAAGAATGTCACCATCGAATTAAGATTTATTGAGATATTCATACAAATTTACGACTCTTGTGTGCGTAGGGAAATGTCGGTATAGACATAAAATACGCAGCTATAAATAATATCATAATGTTATAACACTATAACTTCCAGTATAGCTCTTACGAGGGATGCAACTGTGATGATAGCATGAAGTCGAGTACTGGTCGTATTTGGTTGTAGGCGTCTTACTACACGCTTTAAAATACGGCATATATGTATGTATATGTCCTACCACTAGAAAAGGGAACACATAAATTACTAAAATGTGCGCTACATAGGAAAATAGCCAGTTGTATCCTACCAACATTAACATTTCTGTGATTTTGGCGGTAACAGCGCATTCAGCGAATATTTCATAAAAACTAGGTAGGCAAATTGTTGTAGATATTGAGATAGTAAATCTTATTTGTTAAGACACTGTTGTGTTTGAAGCAAATTGCATTATTGCGAAGTTGTGAAACGTATCAACGAAATGTTTAGTTCCTTTAATTTAACACACCTTTTGTAATATACATATGTAGTGGAATTAAAATTGTTTTGAATTTGGTTGTTGAAAGTGGGGTGCCACACGGTTCTATACTGGGTCCGCTTCTGTTTTCCATATATGTATATATGTATACATATATCGCGTTCCGGCTCGTTTGTAACAAATTGCTGCCTTTATTATGCCGATGATGTGCAAATTTATCTTTCAGATTATCCTTCAAATATTAATAGTATATGTACGCAGATAAATAAAGGTTTGAATTCTCTCTCTTATCAGGCAGAACAATGTTCTCTTTTTCTCAATCCGAGCATGTCAATTGTAACAATGTTTGGTAGGGAGAATGATCAGGGCCGAGTAATAAATAATTTAAATACTCATGTCACTAATCACAGATTAATCCCAGTAGACTCTGTCAAAAATTTAGGCCTCACTATAGATTAGTCACTCAAATTTAAGAAACATGTGTCAAATCTGATACAACAGTGTTATCTTAACATGAAAGTAATTTATGCGAATAGACACTTATTTGACAACAAAATAAAGGTTTTGTTATGCAACATTTTAGTTCTAAGTGAATTTAATTACTGCTGCCCGGTATATGGTCTCTTTTTGGGTTGCCTTGATACAAAACGAATACAAAAGGTACAAAATTGTAGTTTAAGACTTGTCTTCGGCATTGGAAAGTATTGTACATTTCTTACAGATTGCAGGAGATTGGGTGGTTGGACATGGAGAATAGGAGACGGTTATACTTTTACTAAATGTTCTACAAAGTGCTAGTATATAAAACTCCAAGTTACTTGCATAATAAATTAAACTTCCAAACTGGTGTACACAATCTGAATCTACGATTTAAAGGATTACTTGCATCTCCACTTCATAATACTCCATCTTTCAAGAAATGCTTTAGTTACGCGATCACAGCAGCTTTTAATTCATTTCATCATTTGTACCATTGCTCAAGCTTAGCGAAATTTAAATCCACTTTGTTTGATAATGTATTTAGGCATCAGTGCTCTTGCATTTCATCTATTTTACTTCCTATGTTTTGCTGTTTTTTGTTGCTACCGGATAGGTCATGAGTAGGTACCTATGAAAATTTATTAGAAAAACTAACCTTTTTTTAGTTGCTTTTGTTCTATTTTTTTACATCGTAATCTTTCTCTTTCATTGCGGTTGGTTGGAAGAGCAGCCAGGAAGTGTACACACATGTCGTGTCTGAAACCTGCCCTTTTTCCGTATATTGTTTTACTTTGTAGTATTACCTTATTATCTAGATAGTTTTTTCCACTTGTTAGGTCAATGATAACACTTGCAATTCGAACAAAAGTCAAATTTATTCCAAAACCTTTACAATATATATAATCTGGTTAAGGAGCATTAGTGTTATGATTATAAATTTACATTTCAAAATATCTTAAATTCTTCACTATATTGTAAACATAATCCTATATATCACTGAATTTCTTTGTCTGTAGATAATTTTGTTGATAGGCATGGCTAGTTATTTATTTATAATTTGACACTAAATAAATGTCAATTTTATTCCACTGAAGAAGTTGTTACGAAAACCGGATTATACATATATCTATATTGTAAAGGTTTTGGAATAAATTTAACTTTTGTTCGAATTGCAAGTGTTATCATTGACCTAACAAGTGGAAAAAACTATCTAGATAATAAGATAAGTTAAAAGGTCATAAAAATACATATATATTCATTTGTAGTGTTACAACCTTTGTTGTTGTTGTTGTATTGTGCTGCATTGGTAAATAAAGACTAATAATAATATCTAAATTAGGAAAAAACTTTGGATAAAGTAATCTATGAACTCCTTTACAGAGCTCTTCAAATGTTCAGACAAATCTAAATATTTTTTAGATAAATTTTCAGAAAATTTTCTCAAATAAAGGTTTGTTGCTTGCAAGCAGATTATTGTTGAACCATATTCTTAATTACATATGTAGATTTCGCTTATTTATTTTATTGAAAACGAGAAAAAGTTGTATTTGTTTAAAATAAGTCTTGTTTGGAAGCTGGAAGATTTTTAAAGTGCTATAAAACTTAATAATAAGTTAAGTTGTATTTCAGCGTCAGTCCGCGAAAATTGTGTTTCTCCACGCATATACATTACAAAAAAGAGTAAAAGTTCACAAATCATGTCGGATATTAGAATAATTGTATATGCAAATGTATTTTTAAACCATCATACTCATATTCCATAACAGATATTAAGAATAGTTCGATGGAGTGTTCACTGGATCTGTCGCAGTAAAACACTAGCTCACTCTCACCCACAAAAACACTTTGATAAATTGCCAACGCGTTTCAGCAGCAAAGCTGCCAGTTTTATTATCGCCTTGATAATAACAACTCTGTTTTTGAAACACGTTGGCAATTTAACAGTGTTTGGTGTCTTTGTGGGTGAATGTGAGTTAGAGGTAAATACAATTAAAATTTAATATAAATATCGAGCAATTGAATCATATAATAATTTCTTTGTACCTAAATATCTTTTTGTCAGGCATATGTACATAGGTAAACGTGCCAATATTATTTGTCAATGACTATCAGTAATTTCTTCCAATGAAGAAGCTGCAACCACTAACACAGTTAACGTATTCTGGAAACAACAATCATATATTGATTGTTGTTTTATTAATCCAAATTTTAAAATGTCTTAGAAAATCAAAGATAAGTACTTAAAGCTTCCGATATAACATACATACTTGTAAGGATGATTGAAGGAACATCAACGTTTTAAAACTTGGGAGGAAACGTCTAACATAGAAAATAAGTAACTATACTGCTTTAAGTAGTAGAATTACGTTATTATAGTTCTCCATATTTATTACGGCGATTTCTTAGTTTTATATTTGCTACTTCTGCAACGGAGATTACGTTTTGTATAGCTGACAAGTGTGCCAACCCGAGTGTGTATATCTATTATTTCTTGGCATACGTTTTTGTAGCAAACGTAGATGGGTGCAATTAAATACGCTCATCAACCTACAACAACAGACGTGATAGCAAATAGCTTACGCTCCCCTAATTTAATTTATTACGATTTCGCGAACTACATTGTAGTAAATGCTGTCAACTCCAGCTTTGATTTCTGACGTTCTTCATTGTGTTGGATTTAACAGTAGTGAGTTAGGGATACTAATAACACGCCTATATCCGACTACGCACAAAATTTAATAGCTATTACTGTGTAGGTATTCCGTACAAATCGACTTCTGTGCGTGTACATGAATACATTAATTTGGTAGAAATAAAGCAGTGTTGTAGATATCTAACAGTTACATGTGGTGTAGTTCGAGATATCATATAGAGTAATTACTTAATCTTCTGTATTCCATGGTTTTACTTGCTTTACATCTTGTTACACGGTGTGTTTTACGGAACTTTAATATAAATCTCAGGTTAGGAGTTAAGCCTAGAAGAAGTTGTGTGCAGATGTTTAGAAATTTAGGAGATACTTTCCTACCTAGCCTTTTTATCTTTCAACAGTGCGTGTATCAGATGTCTAAGAATTTAATACTCATTAGTGACTGTCACACGTAATATGTATATGTATAAGAGATGGTCACGTTTGGGAGGATGTTTGCGAGTGACCCTCAAAATCTTTATCAATTCATCAGTGCTTTTAGTAATAATAATAATAAAATTTATTGACAAACAGGATTCAATTACAGAACAACATTTGATACAAGAAAATTGAAAATATATACGTACTACCCCTACGGAAGAGAGTTGAGTTACGTAAAATATTAGTCTTCGGTGTAGGAAGAAAAAATGCGCTGGGGAATCTGGATGAGTCTTGAGGGACGCCGAAAAAGATACAAGAAACACGAAAGAAGACATAAAGTGTTGCATGGACTAATTTCCACATAAAACATGCATTATGGACATTTCTGCCGGAGGATAGAGCATAAACTCCATGTCTAATCATGTGGCTGATGTAATGCGTACTCCTGCACGGGTATATTCCATCCAGACGAAAAAACAGAAACTTAAAGAAACGTAGATGTACATATGTATCAAGGTGTAGCTGTGAAACGTATAGCAACCATACAATGGAAGCATATTCTAATCCGGATACGACAAAAGCAAAGTGCAGTAGCGTCGCTGGGTCATAAAAGTAGGAAGCTGTTCGCATTACAAAGCCTAATTTCTTCTTCTAGAAGAAGAAGCAATGACTTGGAGAATACGTTGTAAGAAAGTAAGTTTAACGTCGAAGCTGATACCCAAGTGCGTGTGTTTCAGCCGAGTGTAATTGCTAGTTTCCGATGAAGTAAGCAACAGCCGTTAGGGCTAATTCGCATAAAATCGCATGCTTACACATTTGCTTATATTAAGCCGTCATCCATATTCAGAGCACCAGTTGGAGATCATATTTATGTTCGTTTGAAGGAGTTGCACGTCCGCATCAAATGAAATGCTAGAGCTGGACAAGTCAGTGATTTCAGAGAGTTGTTTATGTATAGAATGAAAAAAAGGGTCCCAAACTGGAGCCTTGTGGTACACCACATCGATGCACAAATTTAGATATAAATTGAGATAAAGAATATATTTGAGGTCTTTACCCGTTAAGGTGCACATTTTTCTATCTATTACATAGGTCCTTACTTTAGGAAAGTAAGTGAATAAAATTGATGTCATTACTGAATGTTTCTACTATATTTTGAGCTCCATAAGTCGTAATAAAAATCTGTTCAAATATAAAGTGTCCCAATACTAATGCACAAAAAAAGCTCGCCATTTTCGTACCGGTCAGTTGGCAATTCGTGCTTTTGACTAGCTGTCAACTAGACATATTGCGGTTGTTAATAACGCGTTGTTATTGTCACACTTACTTCAAGAGCGGTAAAAGCCCATGAGAAACATTTCGACGATTGCGTGCAATTTGTTGGTTGACGAATCGTACCAGATTCATCGACATTTCGTCGAGTAATTTAAAAATTTCAACAAAGTCGTTCAGTTATTGATGTAAAGACACCAAGAAGAAATTCCCGCACTTCGATTCCCCGTAGTTCACAGCAATGGAATATTTGGAAGAGTACCATGCAACGCATTCTGAAAGTGGAGCTTCAAATTCACCTCTACAGGGTTTAACTGATGTAACAGACGTGAATTCACCGATTGGGTGTTGGAAAATCTAATTCTGGATGAGAGCTTTGGCCAGAACATTATCTTCACTAATAAAGTATATTTTCAGCTTTGTCAATAGGCACAAATGTCCGATTTCGGTCGACGAGAATCCTTGTATGAATTGTTCAACAGCTGATGCATCCACAACGAGTAACTGTATGGTGTGGCTTTTGGCAGGTGATTGTATGGTGTGGTATTTTTCAAAATGTCGCAGGTAATGCAGCTATGGTGAATTGTGAACGTTATCGGAATATGTTACGTGAGTATCTTTGGCCGGAATTGGATGGGATAGACACTCAAAATAAGTGGTTGTAACAAGTTGGCACCATTGCCATACTGCGCGCAAAACTCGTGCGTTATTGCAGGAGAAATTTCCGATGTGCATCATTTCATGCCAGGGAGATCAGAATTGTCCGCCAAGATCAACACAGATTACACCGCATAATTTCTTGTTCTGGGTTTACCTGAAATTACGTATTGACCCAAATACTTCGAGGACGATCCATGAGTTCAAATCAAGCGCGTTATTATGGAAATCGGTCCAGAAATGTGCGCAAATGTCAAACAATTTTGCAAAAAGATTCAGAGTTTTTTAACAAAGTTTGGGTGGACATTTGTCCGATATTCTCTTCCAAGTGTAAGCGCAATGTATAAGTTTTATTCGCAAATTAAATTGTGCATTCTTATTGGGACAGCTTTTATAAGCATAAATTGAATAGAAGACATCTATTTTTGTAAATTAGTTTTGTTCTATTTGAACTTCTTGGAGTATATTACAACCAAACACTAAATACAATATTGTTGCTTTGCTTAGAGAAGCAGATGGAAGAGCATCTATATTGGATAATACTATTATACTTAGTGGTGTTTCGTTTGTTAATTGCGATGTTTTCCAATGGTGTAAATTTGACTCCTCCAGAGCTTTAAGGGTCCTAATCGATATTGAAAACGTTAAAAAATTTTGATTCCGTGAAGAAGTGTTTTCTACTTATATAGTAATAAGATAAAAAAATAATTTAGTATTATAATATATATAAATCTTTTTCCACTTCCACGTCAATTATAACACTTTTAATTCGATTAAAAAATTAATTTATTCCAGAACCTTTACAAATTAGGGTTTCGTTACACAACTTCTTCAGTGGAATAAAATATGCATTTTTTTACGTTTGTGGTCTATCCTTATTTTCCGGTAACTGTCTGCAGGATCTCAAAAAGTTGACAAATTCTCTCCTAGATTTTGATCTGTATTTGCTCAGAATATTTCTTCGACCTTCTTGGCTTTTATCTGCCATTGTGTACTTTAGTTAAAATTTTGGTCTAATTCATTGAAATATCATATAAATTATAAATAAAATTGACAAAAAAATGTCAATTTTATTCCACTGAAGAAGTTGTGTAACGAAAACCTAATTTGTAAAAGTTCTGGAATAAATTGATTTTTAATCGAATTAAAAGTGGTATAATTGACTTAGAAGTGGAAAAAAAGTCTCAGCAACATAAGATAAGTATGTACATAAAGGTCACAAAAATACATATACTAAATATATATAAAGTGATACGAGCTAGAAAACCGGTATGCCGGTATATTTGAAGTAACTTTTATGCCCTTAATTATTCTGCTGTATTCTTTGCCTCTGCTGTTGATGACATTAACCACACGGTGAGAAAAACACTAGCTTTATGTTGTTATAGTTCGACAACTTTATTTATTCTTTGCTGAAATTTATAATCTTATTTCAAATCTACGTGTTTGGTGCGTTTATTATAGATATTGAAAGAATAAATATATTTCACTATCTTTCCCCGATTTTATACTTCAAAGAATCGCAGTGAGTTCGATTTAGTGAACCTTGTGGTTTAAAATAAGCCACTGGTGGAGTTTATTGAACATTGTTATAAACACTTTTTCATTTCATCATTCAGTAATGTTTAAAATTTGTGCTGCTAATAAATAACCAAAAACTTTAAAACTAGACTAGTACAGGCAACCTTCTCCTACTAAGGGTTGCATATTCAAACATAATGAAAGTTGTATCTCATTCAAGCCTGTATTCTGTAGGCTGAAAATGAGACTCTAAAGAAACAATATGCATTTCCGGCAAGCAGGGGAATCGTTTTCAAATGCAACAGATACATACGTTCTAGTGAATAAGTTATGTTTTCGTTTAATATGAAACAGCAGGAATCTTAAAAACATTTCACCGTTCTAATACTGCTCCCTATATATTTGCTGATATTTGTGACGTGAAAACGTTTACAGTAAGCTCCAAAACTCGAAATTAGTATAAGAAAATAAAACATACTATTTGGAATTAGTACTAAGAGTGTTATAAGATCTGACTAGTATACTAAAGAATAAATACAGAGTGAGCAACCGGATATGACCACCACGTGACCTCAAACTTTAAGATGGCAACATTGTTAAGTTGGTAGTACAAGATATGCCACTTTACTGATCTGTCAAATAGTTTTATAACTTAACCTTAAAACAAGAGATATGTCGTTTGGTAGTCTTTAAAAGAACAGTTACTGTGCAATAAATGCTACATTTACGAAAATTTATCAGAACATCACAAGAAACATAAAAAGTAGCGCTTTCAAACACGTAAAATGTCATATGACAACGTAAACAATCAAACGTTAAACAATAAACAAGACAGATAAACAGTAAAATAAAAAAAATCATTTTTTCTATGACCTTCGTGATCACGTGGTGGTCACATCCGTTTGCTCACTCTGTATTATAATTATAATGTTTAACCGCGTTTTATGAAACCTTCTTGCACATACACTATGTGGTAAAAAGAAAATAAGTACACATTCCGTTTGCTAATTAGTTCTGATAATTGGTGCTTTATTCAATTTATGAATTAAATACACTTTCTTCATCGCAGCATATATCCTTCAGCATTTATTTTTGAATAATCAACATCTACTTCTAATCAGAAAATATTCATATAACAGTGAAACCGTTTTTATTCAAGCATTCCATCAAATATCAAATATAGGACATATCATATTATTTGCTATGCCGACAGCTTCAGAGAGCAAAGGGAAATAACTCATAACTCAAATAGTTTCGGTAAGAGTGTCGATTCTTTTTTTTT
>SMLS01071014.1:0-24415 GCA_004785975.1 Popillia japonica | reverse complement strand
AAAAAAACAGTTATCTAATTAAAATACACGCTTGTTTACATCACCTCACAGCAATTTCCGTAACAATATAACGAACCGTTGAAAATTCTCAACACGCCACGCTAACTACTGCGAAAAAGGGCAACGGCGCGGCGTCTCGCCTTTTTATAAACCCATCAATCATCGTAAAGCAACGCCAGTCACTAATGTGTTAATATATTAAAACGTTAGTCTCAGGGCGAAATAACAAACATGGCCGATTCGCTAATGTCCAACACGCCAGAAAAACAAAAGCCTATACTGCACGCACGCATTCTATTGGTAAAGGATGAGTAAAACCGAAGGAACAATTAATATCAATAAAAGTCCAATAAAGCATTTATAGGAGGAAACCTTAGATAGAGGGAAATAGAATATGTTTTTACTGTATTCGTAAATTGTTCGATTATCTAGATCTTTTACCTTATTCTATATATTTATTTAACTTAAGGGAACATAATAATTCTTTTGTTCCATGGTTTCTTGAGCACTAAACCATTCAATCACACAGATTGAACTATGATATAAATAAGTGTAGAAAGTTTTAGTATAATATTTAATATGTAGATCATTTCATTTTATAAAATACACACCCAAAACATTTCCAAACTTCTAATTACTATTGGTTTGTGTTATTAAAATGCTGCACTACAACACCTACAACTATGAATAATTTACAAACTACTTTATTGCTTTCATGGTAAACCGCAAATATCACCCCATAAACTTTTCACGTATAGCTGCAGCTTACCACTTAATTTAAATTTCATAATGCAGAAGTTTCAAACGCTCACTTGGTGTTAGCTGAATTCAAATGCTAATAGTGTTGCCATATTTTATGTTTTCCATTTACTGGCACGTGAAATAACTGCAGAACGTTATCGGCCAAAATTTTGCTTCGAAATAAATAAAAAATTCTCAACTTCTAATTAACTGATTAATTAATTTTTCCAGAGTAACACCACTAACTAAACATTTATTTTAATGTTCTTTAGTTAACACTTACAGTTAGGAATATCTCTAAAGTGCGACTGTTTGGCTATTTTAAAATCTCTCTAATTCAAATCAAAACTGACCTTTACTGGTACTGTACTTCCTATTGTCAGCGACTCAACTATAGTCTTAGGCGCAGGTCGAAACATGAAACGAAGTCAGACCAGTGGCTGCTGTCAAAATGCTATGGTTTATTATGCTTGGTTTGTTCGCTGTATGTTTTATTTTTTCTCACAATCAATGAACGAAACATGCGTTAAATAGTGTAAAAGTGCGCTATTGATCATTATTTTCAAGCGAACAGTGACTAGAAGGGTGGAAGAATACTGGTGTGTAAGAGCGAAAAAAAGCTAAGTTTGAGATGTAAAAGAATGAATTATATTAGATGACTAACGCAGTGTTTCCGTAGAAAAATATCCATGGCCATCCGTGGCCATTTTCTACAATAAAAAGCTCAGGGTCCCGTTTCTCGAATCTCGAATGATGAATGTCGCATGCGACACAAGCCAAAAGTCGAATGAAATGTGCACGACTACGCACATTTCATTCGACTTTTGGCTTGTGTCGCATGCGACATTCATCATTCGAGATTCGAGAATCAGGCCCCAGAACTTGGAAGAAAACTTGAACATTTTTGTGACACGAAAGTTTTTGTAACACAATTTCAAAAAAGGAATAATTTCTGGTCAAAACGCTAGTATTGTCTTCAGATTGGGGACCAAACTGGAATATAAACTCGAGAATGTGTACAATACAAATGAGGTTGCAGTTTACTATAAATTTGTACCTATTATAAATGTCCACCTGATGAAATATTATCCTGTGAAGGTAACTTCTTTTATTGTTAAAAACACAGTATAGAGTGCATTACTGTGCTCCTGTGTATGAACAGCACGAACCCGAACTAACTGAGGTCTATGGTTATCAGCAAATCTGTAAAGGCAAGGTGCTTTAAAAATGGTTCTCACTTGATTACATGCTGTTGGAGTTTGGTTAAGGAACTTCGGCAAGCAAATGAAATAGAAACATATAAAATTCGGAACTTTATTTATAATTGCATGGCATCTGGGTATATAAAAAATGGGTGAGGGGATGTTGCCAAACGTTGACAAATACTAAAATAAAATGCCCGCCATTATCACCACGTCCAAGTTACAATTACTGGACCAAGGCATCATTAAAAATATTAAAGTGTTTTATCGAATGAAGGTAGTTTGATTTCAGTTTGACAATTTAGAAAAGAATACTCTGCTGAAAATAGTTGCTCTCGATTCTATCTGGAGGCTAACGAAAGCTTGAAGCAATAACAAAGAAGATGTGTTTGCTAATTGGTTCTTGAAAAGTGGTTTAGCAACATCTGAGGAAACAGACATTATAATGCAACAATTGGAAGACGTACCAGTGGTTACGCCAACATAGGGATGAAGCTTGAATACTAAGTGTATTTTGATTTCTGACAGAATGATACATACTTAAAGCTGTACCAATCAAACGGAGAAGAACGGGAAATACTACCCAAATAGCTGACTCCAACATAAAAACATTCCATAACTATGTTGATATTTGCTATATTGTTGCTAAGCTTTAGTAACGAGATGCAACAGGATGAACTCTTTAGACGAGTGATTTCATATAGCTGCTTATGTGCAATGTTTGCAGAATTATTCCAACAGCCAGAGATCAATACAATATAACACGAATGTCATGATATCTTTTTACTGAACATTTTCCTTTAATATATTATCTGATCTTGTATTCGCCAATCCATTTGCAACGCTTAACCTTCGCCTAATATGTAATAAGGGAATCTGCAGAGAATATATTTTATTTAGGTGATTCGATTTTATTCATCAGCGTGAAAGCTTTCGTATGTATGACGGGGGTCGCGTTAACTTTCATTGGTACTCCAATTCTTTTCTGTAACACACATTGGCACCCGCATACCGCTCGACAAAAAAAACTCATCAATCCAGACCGTGCTTCTGTTTTCGAAGATAATAAAGAGAATCATTGATACGGAAAGCGGAAATAAAGTAAACCGTATCATTTCTGGATTTCTATCGCGCGAAAAACGAGTCGGAGAATACACAGAATGGGAGAAGAGAGACAACACGAAAATGAAGCCACTCGATTCGAACAATCGTCAAAAGTTATTTTGTTTTGCTCCTACTTCTTTATCGTTGACGTTGAAAGGATCCAGATTGACAGCTGGAGGTTATTCAAGCCAGGACATGGCTGCAAAATATATGTCGTTCACTCAATTTTATAAGTGTAACTACCAACCTATTTTGAACATACTTTCAAACTATTCGTTTCATTTCAAATTTCGGTGTTTAAATTAAAAATTAATGCCTGGGAATCTCGGAAATGTGAAAAATTACAGGGCAGTATAGTACCGATACATCCTGTTACAACTGTTCTTTCACACCACGCCCCGACAGTCATTAATGTAACAAGTAGAAAATATGTTGTTTTGAAATTCTCTACAGATGTATTTAAATTTACTCCTCAAGTCTGGAAATGGTAAATCTAAATTCCTGAAGTTCTTATCTACACATATAAATAAAGGTATGCATTACAGAAATATCGTGATATCAGTTAATAGACGATTAACTTTGAATGTTCCGCAATCGTAAAATACCCGATAGATTAAAGATTAAGTCTTTTATTTGTTCCGCCTTTATTTCTTAGACGTGCCTCGTATATTCTATATAGCGGTGATGATACTCGGATCTTGACGCCACGTCGTGGCTTTAGTTGCAAAAGGGCAAGGGGATGATTGGGATACAAACGCATCCGGGTGTTTTATCGACGTTGTTCAGTGTTCGGTGGGCAAAGGACCGTAGTAATTTCATATCAGTAACCCAATTCCCTTGATTAGATTCTGGATGGGTGGCCAATAAATTGACTGGAGACTTCATCCATTTCTCATCACTAACTTCATTGCTATCACGGGGGCTCGAATAGGATTTCATAGCGAAGTGGTTGGACCGTTCTTTGTTCGCTGCTCATTTCTGCTTGATTTAAACTTCATTTAGTCAGTACTTTTTTTTCTTGTGTAGCGCCCGTCCGTTGTGTAAGTCACTGTGTTCTTGACATAGATGACGTTTCGTCCTATCTTTCCGAAATGTGGAGCTAAGGATGGAATTTTTTCAAAATGTAATAAAGACGCGAGTAAAATGTTTACGGTTTCGTATCGAAGGCCAAACGTTGGACGCAATAAATTGGTTATAGACGTAATGAATTGGAAAATGTAATATGGGAAAGTTATTATTTCTCCGAAATAAAAGTTGTACTTTAAAAGGCACATTGAATTCTCTATTTCTATATATACTGAAGATAAAGTGAAAACTGATTCAATGACAATCTTGCAAGGAGAATATTACAATAATATTTTGACTTGATTCTCTATATCGTGCGCCATACAAGTATCAACCACGCTCCATATATGTATCTGTTCTTTCTTGTACCAAATGCAATCGACAAAAGACGACGTAATTCGTTGTGTTATATTTCCAGAAACATAATACTAACAACATTAATTACTATCTTCTCCAAAAGCATATATTTTGTGTGGCTCCCACCTAATTAGGTTAAAATGTTGGTAAAATAACTCAATAACCAGTTTTTCTTGAGAAAATAGTTACTAAGACGAGCAATACGCCCACCAGTATTCTTTGGGATTTCTACTTATTGGTTCTAAAGGCTGCGTCCTTCAGCAGAATAATTATATGAATTGAAAATACCAAAATAGCAAAGCATTCTGCGTTTCATTGACATCAGCGCTATAGGGTCGGCCAGAAGAGAATGGCAATATACATACTCCCACTATAAGAAAGCAATATACACATTAATGTGCCAACTGCTCTTTCAGAGCTCTCATTAGTAGTCTGCTTCACCACTACTCTCAATATAGTTCATTTGGTTTCATGCATACATTCAATATGGGTCTATATTCCTTACAGCTAAAATATGGAGCCCAGTTACTTAATGAATTGAAGAGTGGGCAGAAGAAATAATGCAAATTGGAAACTTATTTAAGATTAAAGCAACAAGCAAACGTTAGTAATCTATTTGTTGAGGAACAAAAAACCTAGAATATCAACGCGAAAGAAAACTGCGGCAGCTCGGCAGTGGAGTACTTCATAACTAGAATATCTGAAACAGCAAAAGGCAATAAACAAAGCAATAAGCTGCGAAAAATAATTACAATACAGAAAATGTTTCCCGCCAGAGACGCCACTGAGGAATTTTGACAAAAGATATTGTATCTTTTGTCAAAATTACGATGCTGCAGAGATAGAAAACTATGTCACATACTAAAACCTACCTAGAAAAGTTAGCTAAATGAAAGGCTAAAGAGATTTCAATAGCAGCATTTAACGTAGTGTAGCTACATGGTGAAAATGGAATTAGTAACTAATCTGAGAATCTGGGAATTAAGAAAGGAGGAACTAAATGCTGGTATAGAAATATCAGCAGAGATGGAATGGCCGACTAGATTAGATTAGGGTTGGGGTGGACCTACGATCTTCTTTTACTGCGACCTTTCCAGGTCTATTGTGATCTCCCTTAATCCTAGAAGACGCCTCCTAACTTTGCCTTCCTTATGAGACTTGTCGTCTTTGAGAGAGGCTTAATGTACATAGCTATGCGCTTGGTATTTCTCTACACGCAGTACTGGGAAACCTTTTCCTCGTCAGGCCCTCGCAATGGTACAACACATGAAGTGGGGATCAATCTATCTCTCCTACTTCCAGAATCTGCAGATAGCACCCTCTGCTAGGCCTATGTTAGATATATGCCGTTTTAGTCCACAGTGACAGGTCAGAAAACCAACCCCCTCATTTTGACAGTCTTCCTTTTCTACTCAGCACGTCTCTAGTAAATTCAGGCCTCTGTTCCTTTAGGAACTCTTTAGCCTGTCTTTGTTCTGGTGATTTTTGCCACCATTTCCTGGATTTGTTATGTACCCATTTGTTGATAGACTGTCTGATTTGTGATTCGGTGGCTGGGCCAGCTCCAACGAGTGGTCTTGACGAACCTTGTCAGGCCAAAGCGTCAGCCGCCTTATGTCCATTCATGCCTTTGTGAGAAGTTTGATAAACACAAGCTCATCATGGTCTCCGCACTTGACGCGCAAAATTCAAACAACTAACGAAATGTCATGTAATGACACACCTGTAGATAATTTAGTTTTGCTCCCTTACAAGAATTAAGAACTTAGGAATAACATCTTTTTTCGAATTCGGAAGAATCACATGGATTAATCTTCTTAAGAAATTTCCTCAAATAGCTGATATACATTTCATTAAATTATTGTTTTTGTTACAGGTATATCGATGCACAAAGGTTATGCGTTCGTGCAGTTTACAAACCCCTTTGATGCAAGGAGTGCGTGTTTAGGAGAAGATGGACGAACAGTTCTTAGCCAAATTTTAGGTAAGTGAACATTTGCAGGTATTACATTACATTCCGCTGTAATATTTTCTAAACTTTAAGAACGTCTCATTCGTAGCGCCTTACCCAAAATAAACTTCTTTTAAATAATAATATTACAGTAATTCTAAAGTAGTTTAAAAAGTGTATAATAAAACTTTAAAGTATAATACCCGATGCGGTCAGCAAATTAATTTAATTCAAACCCTCTTAAATTTCAGCTGCACGGTAATTTCTAACTCTTCACCGCTAATAAAGCTAACGGTTAACAACGCATAAACCACAGCAAGCCATACATTGAGAACGTTACGTTACTCTTGCAACGTACGCTACATGTACAGTTGCCTTTCTAGCACAACTCCTCTGTTATATTTGTACATGTAAAGCAAGTGGATTTGTGGTTGCCAACAGTTCTCATTCGTTGAAGCGCTTTTATCTCCAGTAGGTTGTTATTGCATTCTTAGGAAGCTAATTAGTTAAATATTATAGTTACCACAAACTTTCTGAGATTATGATTAATTAATATTTTCCTATAACCTATTACTATAGGTTGGCTTAGACAAAACGTGGATAATTAGTCGTTAACTATACAAGCTCATTAGTTATCTTTACATCAACAAGTTTAGTTGCTTCACTTTTTGATACTGTCATACTTAAATACCCTAAATACTTGGTGCTGCTCACCGCTTTGCTGGGGTGACTGTACTTGTAAGCGCTAAAGCCTTTCATGATCGCTAAAGCTAACTTTAACAAAGTAATGCCCTGTCGATAAAACGCCACCGTCACCTTCAAATTTCTCATGTTTGTATTTTTTGTACAGTGCTGTGCCTAAGTTAATGATTAATCTCTTATCAGGTTCAATGGCGCCAAATTTATTTTAATTTTATAATTAAATTCTAGAATTATGTTGATGAAATCAATGCATGATAATTATTTCCCTACTTTACCGTGCTAAACCTTTTCGTCGCCTTTATAGACATATGTATATTTACACGTTTTTCGTGAACTAGATTCTGTAAAAAGCGCTTGCATGTGAAGTAATGTATGGAACGCAAAACTACGACGCTCAATAATTTACTGTGAGTCTACATTAGCGAAATGCAAGCGAACGGCGTCCCATCCCTCGGTCGGTTAATATCCACACCTGCAATATTCTGGTAGATAAAGGTGGAATTTAGTGGCCGACAGTTTCTCCTTCTCTGTGCTAATGCCATACACGTTACGACGGCAACGGTGGGAGAGAGGAGAATTGACTCCGTGCACCCCTGCAGCTTGAATGCTGCTTTATCACGAACGGACGTATTTCTTCTTTTCTTCTAATTTTAAATGTATAAGGTGGATGATAAGAACGGCGAAACTCCGTTTTGTCGAGAGAAATTATGTACCAGTATAAGACGAAAAAATTATTAATGTAGGGTGATAAAACTGTGTCCCAACCTTATGAATTTAATTACAAGAAGTTTGAGTTTTTATCTTAATACGCTTACCCGTATTGCATTCTACTTGTATTTTTGTTTGCGATTACAGATAAATTATGGCTATTGCTGCTGTATAACGGTAATGATAAATGACAGAATGTAGTGAAGTAGAAGTGCTCCCAAATTAGAAGAGACAATTTGTTCCGTAGGCAGCAACAGTACTAATAGGACGCGGTTGCAATTGCATTAATGTCAGATAAGAATTACCTACGAAATTATGGGTTGCGTATATATCTTTCTGTTATGCCGGTATTCATAAGAAAGTTATATAAATGGACTGTTAAATGTTGTATGTTAAAGATTTTTAAATAATACAAATATAATCCTCTGTTTATTTTATATTATTTCGGTGAATATAATTAGAATTGTTTCTCTGGAATATCTAAAGATTTTATTATTCAAGCAAAATACAACATAGACAGACTAGTTCTTCACAAGCACATTTTAATTATTCGTAGTTAAATTGGCATGGTTGTTCATATTTTGCATTTATTATATTAATTCGACTATCAATACTACGTCCGGCTAAATTCATACATAAATAAAATACTAAAACTGAGGACACTTTCCTGACATCTCCTCCTCTTAAGATAAAAAAATTGGTAAATAGTTTTGGAACAAAACAGCAGCACCTGTTATAATTGAATTATTAGGAGTTGGAATTAGTTTCGAGATATGAAACAAATTTGATTCTGGTTTTTCCGTCCTTCTTCCTTTCGTACATTGTTTTTGATATTTCGTTTAAAATTTTGTAAGGACCAACTTTTAATTCAACTAACTTTTTCGATTCAGTGGATCACTATTTTCGACATATACCAAGTCCCCGATACTAAAATCATAGTCTTTTCTGTTTTATCATATAATTTCTTGTTGTAATTATGGTGTTTAGTACTGTTGTAGAAACCGATTGTTCTGTCATTTTCTAAAATATTATCTTTCTTTTTTTAACTAATTTGGTAATAAAGGTATCTTCACCTTGTAATAAATATTTCGGACTGACCTTTGTGACTGTATGTTCAGTTTCATTATATTTTTCTGTATTACAGTTATCCATGCACATTTTTTATCTTCCTCATTGATTGCACATCTAATTTTATTTATTAAAGTTTGACTAAGTCTTATTAATATAATTTTTATTTTTTCTTATTTCCAAAGTTTCTCTTGTGAACTAAATGTTCCAATTTATCTACATATTTCATTATATAAATCTTCCGTCTTTTTTTATGTTTTCTCTGTCAATTCTAGCAGCTACAAAATTTGACAGTCCAGTTGCAATTAAATCAATTAGTGTTCCATTATCAATAGATTTTCTTACTTCTAGTAAAAGATTTTCTTTTTTAACGCATAATCTAGTAAAAAGCCTGTTTGATATTTAAATGCATATCCACCATACAGGACCAACCTTTACTAGCAAATGCTTCGCAAAAAGTACTTTCCCACCCTCTCCACTCTGCTTGAATAGTAAGTTTCAATAGTGTACAACTATACCAATCTGCGGAATCTTTATCCATAAATGATTTTAACATTTCGACTTTTTATCGTCTTCAGAAATGTCGAGTCTTTCACATTCTTTTTCAAAGCTAGTGATCCACTGATTTTTTTCCATTAAATTTCTCAATTATAAATTGTTTTGCTATGTTCTTCATATTTTTAATTTCAGATCGTTGTTGGTTTTTCTCAAGTAATTCTTCTAGCATTTTTATATGTGGTTGTTCTGAGACAGTGGTTTATCTTCCGGTTTATCAGTTATTTCTAGATAAAAATCACTTATTAGTAAATTTTCTCCTTCATCTAAGTAAATCTTCGCTAACTCTTCAGTTAAATTTATCCACCTTTCGTGTTTGGTGCCTTCTTGTCAGCGAATTTTTCACTTTATTACCATTGCATTTAACAAATTGGCCTTATAGAAAAGCATTATTATATTACTATACTACTTTCCGCAAGCAAACATAGGTTTTCGTGAATAGTTTCCTTAGCTACTGGTTCTAGTTCGTTGGACTATCTACATCTAACAAATCAAGCTTTGCAAATATTCAGGGCAAGTTTTGGACTGTTTTTATCTAGAAGAGTATATTTTCAGTTAACCTGATTCAAAATTTTAAGTGAGTCGTAAATCTATATATTTTTTGAAAATAAGTAAATCCGCAATATGTAGTTTTGATTACAAGAATATTTTATTACGCTTTACAATGGGAAGTGGAATTATTCTATATCATAGATACAGTTTACCAACAAGAGATCAAGTGTCCGAGTCAGCGCTAGTCAGATGTTGCTTGTATTCTCCAATTATCTACAGACAAACATCTTTTGCGATCCCATGTCAGCTTGAAAGTTTTCTATGATTCTATACACATGTTCTATATTTCTTGCCACTTGCAGCATTGAAATACAGTACACATAACAGTAGCTTTGGCCTGGCAGTAAATGCAATAAATTATAATGACAATTCCAATCGTTTAGTATATGTACTTTCTGTAGCAAGCACATGTAGTAAGTGCTTGATGGAAGCAGTAGTGCAACTCGCATTCTATCCAAGACTTAACGTAATTTAATTTTTTGAGTTACTTCACGTTCTACGCATCTACTTTGCACTCTACAACGCATTTTGTTTTTTCAGTTGTAAGTGTTAAACTGTTGTTCTTTCGCCCAGCCACTTATTTCTTCTAGATACGTATTGATATTCTCGTCATATGAAAAACCCTTATCTACGACAAGTAGTGAACCATGCCCTTGCTTAGTTCTGGAACAATTAGTCCATGTCCTGCCGAAATGAAGGAATTATTGACGTCAATATAACTTCTTTACCGACTCCAGCACTAGAATAGTGCAGATGCAGTGTGAAGCTCTCTGTTTCTCTCTGCTACACCTCTAATCTAACTCTTTGTTAGTACTTACTAGCTTGTAAATAGAAAGACTTATTTACTCGGAAATTCATTTCCACAGCAATTCAAATTATATTTGATGTTACGTATGCTAGCCTCACAATCGTGCTTGGTAGGCTGTGCTTGAATCCATAGGGACTTCAACTTCTCTCTTCTGATCTGGCCAAATAAACTCTTCTTAGAGCTTATATTGCAGAGAAACTGCTGATCAAGCCCCTAGGGGACTTGAACATAGTCTCTCTGATTGTAGAAAATAGAATGGTGTCCAACCGCAGGCAACATGGACGCCCTTCGAATTCAAAAATAATCAACACAGTTTTAATAAATATTTTCGTTCGAACTACAATACACTTTGCTATATAAATTATACTTATGTTAGATAGATTAAGAAGATAATTTTTCAGGTTAGATATCGTATAATCATTAAAATTAATTGAAGGTAGACAAATCTGAACCAACATAACAAACTACAAAATATCATTTAGAAAATTTACAATAACACCATACGATGTTGTATTCCCGTCAAATCCATAACCTCAAGGGAAAGAAGATGTACTTTCTTCAGTTTTTACATTACCCTCGAGTAAAGATTGAAAGCTTTTCTCTAGAAAATCCGTACTTAAAAAACCTGACAACTTGCTTATGTAAATTAACTTATGCAAATTTACTCTACATCACCTTACACTTTATTCCAGAGAAAATAAATTTCCTTTACTCACAGACACTACCTGACAAGTCTAAATTATATACGTGCAGTAGAAAAAAAAAACAAAATAAATAACAAATTTCCTTCTAGTAAACAGTACAGTATTTATCATGTAAATAACACTGGTCGTAAGCAGCCAGAGAATGCCGTCTGAAACATTCCCTCGTCAGAAAATACCGTTCATTTACATTTTTCACAAATAATTCATGTGCTACTGCTGCTGATGTATATAAGAATACTGTAGCAGAGCACGGAACATGAGTACGACACGAAAGTGCTTCATTATTCTAAGTATATAACTGGACAGCTTAAGTAAGTGTAATTAAGTCACCCCCGTGTTCATTCTAAAACGTATGCTAATTAAATGTTTTATACAAGATATTTCTGAAAATATAAGAGCAATAATATTTAAATGTAATACAGCTTTAAACATTTTTGCATTTGCGAAATACCTGTCAAGGAATATACAAATAACTATCTAATCTACTTAACTTCTTAGGCTTCTGTCTTAGATGGAAGATACCTTGTAGAATAATGCAATCAGCTAAAACAGCGATCAGCAAAAGAAATCTAAGAAAGTGCATCTACTACAAATAGTAAATAATTAGAACAAACGAAGTAACAATACTCATTTAACAATTTGAAATTTTAGAGTTACTAGTTAGAGTACTATGTATGTATGTACATACAATTAGAAACATTAAAATAAAGCATTCCACTGCATCGTTTTTTATAGCCTAAAGACATAAATTCAGAGCAAAAGTAAGCACTACCATGTCAGATATAGAAGATGTAAGGAGTTGGTATGGGATTCGAATAAGAAACACCTATACCTTTTTTTTTCCCCTTAAGGCAAATATTGTAATTCTTATAACGCATTTGCGTTTGTGCAAGTTAATTGAAAATTTATGATTAGATTTACTATCGAGCACACTTCATAACAGAAAACGAACTTGAACCGTAAAGTGCCAGTGCGAAGTGACCCAGCCGAAAACAAAGTGAGATAATATACATAATTTGACATCAGTAACACAATTTTATCTAATAGGAATATAATACGAAATGAATTATGAGTAGTTACACATATACAGATTCGATATTTATCCAAGTACATGGCGTAAATTTATGTGTAGATGATTTACAATAGCTATAATAAATTTACAAAATTACTGATTTATAGTTTAGTTATCAGAATTAAAACGCACGAACATCATATGAACTCTATATTACACCAATAAATTACAGGAACGGAGCTGCATAACAGATTTTTTTCAATAGGCATCCGAGGCAAGGCTGAAGAACAAAATAGGTTTATATGTAGATGAAAATACCTTTATTACAAAATAGTGCTGTTTGTTCAAAAAAAACTCACAAAAGACGAATCGAAATTTATTAGTCAATCATAGTTTTATGTCACCAAACAAAGATTACCGATTGTTCTCTACATTGTGATCAGTACCATTGGACAGTATGTTGAAAATAGATATTCATTCAAATAATGGAAGCTAAAAAATGTTTCAATGTAACAAATAACAGAACAAACAATTACGTCTCCAACATTGACCGCAACATCAATGATTTTCCTTCCAATTTGTGAAAATTTCTAAATGCCAACAAACGAACAAGCGGAATTTCTGGGAAACTATGGACTGATTGTGGAACAAGTATACTGAACCTGTCGATATGGTTAATGCTTTTGCCAATACTTTTTCTACAGTGTACACAGCTTGTGCAATGATGGGTCTCCAGACCTATCGATGTAGCACCTTCTCGTTGCATATCCTACCGACAACTAAAGAGGACTTTATACATATAATGAATTTACTTAATAGGTTGACGCTTCGTTTTAATTATAGATCCATCTATAGTTTATCTAATTTCACGAAGGTCCTCAAGTTCTTGATAGACGGGGCCAGTTCGATGTTATTTATACGGATCTTTAAGGAGCTTTTGGCATGTAGATCTTCAAATACTACTACATAAAATAAGTTTCTATGGCTTTATTTCACCAGTTACCAAACTCTTTGATTCGTATTTGAGTAATTGTCGATGGTATGACTTATACAATGGATTTCCTTCCTGTGAATTTTCTTCCAGATCTGGAGTTCCGTAGGACTCCAATTTAGGCCCTCTTTTGTTCAACTTATTTATTACGGATCTACTAGTGCTTTTCCCCTGCCCTGTTCTTGCCTATGCTGATGGCATTAAACTGTACAATCAGATTTACTTAGTGGATGATGCAATAATCATTAAAGTTAAGAGGTAAGTCGGTGGCATGATATCATCTCTTAAAGCTTCATGCAAATAGCTTCTATTACTCTATGAACGGCTTCTTTCTTCAAACAAACTCTGTTACTGCTGAATTGGCTGTATAGTTTGTTGCCAGTTTTTTTCTTTAAATATCACTTTGCCAAAATTTGTTCTGAATGCACCTTCCCTTATTGCATCACATTCGCATTTATCAATTTAAATTGCATTTTGTTTATTTTGTCTTGTTTTTGGGTTATACCTGTTGGACAATATCGTTCTACTGTTATCATTAACAGTGACAGTACGGATTAACTGTGTCATTAATGTTAATAATGCTACTCATCTTATCTATTATAACAAGGGGTCAAAAACAAAACAGTTCTCTATAGGAAGTACGCTAGGTTGAAATGCTATCTGAGGATGTCTTGAGGAAACATTTAAACGACATCACAGTTTGATCATTCTGTTTCTGAACTGAGAATCATATTAGAATTATTGTTTGCCAAAACAAAGGTAAGGACTGGCAGAAGTCTAGGCGAGTGATGTAAAGACTAAGCCATAAATGTTATAGAAAACCAAATTATCCATCACACTATCGGCTATAACAGTATTTCCGGCGTTTACATTTAGGACTAATTCTTTAGCAGCAGCCAGAAAAGCATTTTAGACCAGTGTAAACATGTAGTCAGTCAAAGATAAAAATTGGTCAGCTTCTTAGTATTTTGCGTTTTAATAAACGTATTATACTACAGTAGTTAAATATTTGCGTTCCGCACACACACATCTGTAAATTGACAAAAGGCAACTGGTGTATTATTCCGCGTTATATATATTTGTCTAAGCATTGCGTGTTTGAAATGTTTTTCTAGGTAGAAATTATCCATACACTTCAAACCTATTCACATAATCTGCCTGGGTACTAATTTTCTTTTAAATTTGAGTTTTTAAGAATGTTCACCATTTCAGTAATTACCACCGCCAGTATTAACACATTCAGTTATTGAGGCATTCTTGTGGAATTTTACAACAACCAAATCAGTATGATAGCACTAAATTGCATTGAATCTTATTGTTAAAGAAAAAAATAATTATTACTTTATGCATAACTGGCAAACCACGACAGTCGTAGTTAAAGTATATCATGTTTACGATGGGGTAAGTTCCTATATGACTGGTGGTATTATTTCAATATCGTATTTGTCATACTCCGTGATAAATTACTCTTGAGCCACCTGTTAAGCATAAATTGCTATCCGCAAAATCGACAGACACTTCCATACAGCTCACAAAAGAAAAAAGTTTTACCAAATGTATCCCTTATCTACATACACTAACGCATACATTTTGTTTACGTATTTCGAAGAGAACAAGTAAATTCAGTGCTGATTCAAATTTACATCCCTTTCTCTACAATAATGTTGGGTATTGTGTACTTCTGGCCCGTAATTTAATTCACCATGCCAGAACATCGCCATTAAGGTTTTTCTATACATCCACCCCTATACATTTTCTCTCTTCTTTATGCTACGTTCTGTTTGAGGTGATGTGCTTCATTATTATTCACAAAAGTGAAAAGCCTCTGTAGTAGTGGTGTATTAGGATCCATTTAATTATGTTATATTATCATAATATATTAAATTTATGTGTGTGAGTTATATATGTTTAGTCACAAAATTATGTTTACTCCTTTCGTTCGACTAACTGCTTTAAAATACCTCGAACTCACACATACTCGCACTCATGCAGGTGTATTAAACAAAATCCTGTGACAAACTAGTTTTCGTTCTTACGTTACTCCGTATAGTTTTCGGAAATTTAATCTGAAGGATGTTATATCTCATACTCGCTCGTTTTGAAAAACAACATATCCCCAATACTATTTCCAATTTCATAGGTCATCCTGCATAAAACTATTTTGAAATTATTCCCGGCTGCATTCGAAGAAATATTGTAGATTATGGAAACGGCATTAAAGTAAGAGTATTTGTAAATCCGTAGGAAATAAGTTTCCGGTAAAGTTTAAATTACTTTTCCGTCTAGTCCTCCGGGATGTCTACCTGCTGGAATAGATGCGTCTACAACTTTATACAGCTTGTTGGGTGGTATCCATTTATTCCCTACAAGAAGTGTAATCGTCACACTATTTAGGAATTCGAGAATGTATCATACATAAAAAAGTTTTACTGCACGTGAAAATGGTAAAGGAAACGGCCGTCTTAATGAGGGTATTTATGTAAATTGCGTCATCTCTATTTTAAAGAGCCCTGCATTTGTACAACCTGCATATATCTCTGTCTAGTTCTACTAAAGCACACTACTTCTTCTACCTTTAACAAATGCCAAGAGAGAACTAGTACGGGATAGTAATGACTTCACACCCTTAAGGCGAAAAATATGTTGTAGCAACTGCACTGGTTATCTGGCCAGAAGAACAACAAAAATCACTTGAATTATTTACTGTGTTTATTTTTTACTGGATTAAAATGTATATTGAAATGAGGTCCTGCTAACTATGCAAAACGAACCAAAGTAACAAATCACTCCATTGCGCAATTAATCAGCAACTTTTTTATGTCATAACCTCCATTTTATTTTTCTGTTGCGACTAATAACTTGCTTCTTACAGAAGGCTATTATACTGCATCTTGCAAACAAATTTTCGTATAATGAGTGCAAGAGTGAGGAGACCATTAGGCACTTATTATTGTTGAACTGTAAAAATTTTAAAACGTAAGTTTTCTGACCGTTGTTTTTATCAAAAAACTGAGACCGGTTAAGGTTTAATAATATCAGATCTTTAAAGTGTTGCTGTTGAACCTTCATAATTTGTCATCCCACTTAAGCATACCGCTTTGAATTTAGTGTGGAGTGGAATTATGCCGGATGAATAGATAAGTGCTCATCAATTTCAATTTAGAACAAACCGCTGATATGTTAATTGGAAAAAATCCAAGAAAGGAAGTTGTGAATGTGTATGGAGTCAGAAATGTTAAAATGTCAATAGTGTATTAAACAATTTGTCAATGGAAACAACATATCAACAAGAACAAATTCTATTGATATTTCTATAAGGCCATTAGCTTTTCATGTGTATTGAAAACCTCGTGGATACACAAAACATAACCCTAAATACAAAAAGAAAATGTCCAAAATACACTGCAGATCAAGTGCTGCAGTGCCAAACCGGCCAAAGTGTTTTGCTGTTTCAGCAATCCTTTGCAATGGAAGATTTTATAGAAATTTCTTTTGACAATTTTATAAGCTTTAAAATAAAGTCATGGCATGGAATGCACTGCTTTCAATTGCCGAATTAGGTATATCCAGAAATTATGCTAAAAGCGTTAGGGCACACACTATTGACGATCATGTTTATATTCAGGACTTTTGGAATTTATCATTAAGAGTTCAAAAATGAACAGGCGCCATGAACATGCAAATGTGCTTCCTCTTGACCTTGTGGTTGAGTAATACTAAAGTGGCTTTTCTGTATTGACCTGCTAAAAAGATTTTTTTACGATACCAGAACGAACATTTAAGCTTTTCAAACTCCATGCATCGTACAGCAAGGTCGAGCAATTATCCCTTTTCCTTAGTCATATGATTTGAAAGCTTATTGATATGAACAAGTAAGGGTTCAATCCTTGAGCCTTGCCATGTATTCGTGTATTAGTATCTTGAAAAAATTGATTCAAATTAACCTTATAATTGGGATTCCAATTTCATTATTGATTCTGTTGTAATTTTTTTGAACAAATTCAAAAGAACGCATCACGGTAGGAAGATATCTCTAGATTTGATGGAATTTTAAAAATATACGGCATAAAGGAATAAAAAGGTGAACATACAAATAAGCTAATAATAAAGGTGTGCCGGGAGAATCTTATTACTATGTTAATACTCAACCATCATATCGATATATCACATCTAAGAAGTCGTTTAATAAAGAAAAACCTTTTCAACAACAAAAGAAAAATGAAAGATACCAAATTGCCGTAATCAATGAAAATCTCTCGCCTCGAGCCTCACTATTAAAGCCACTATCCAGGTGCTCTCTTCCTAGTAACGTACAATGTAGTGAGCCCTTACCATCACAAAAAAACCTCAATATTTTTTTTCTTCTTTTTTAAAAATAGCTACAATATAGCTAATTTCTAAGAATAACAAATTTCGAGAATAATTTCCTCTAAAAGTCTAGAGAACAGGTTTCCATGTTTCCTGACACCTACTTTAGTATTTGAAAACTTTACATATTATCGTAAGTAAGAAGTAATAGTGGAAAGTCTAAGACAAATGACAATATCGGGAAAACTACAACGAGCAATAGAGAGCATACACCGAAACAACGGGAATGTGGTTGGAAGATGTAATATGGAATCACAAGAATTCAGTGGTAACATGAGGGACAAGAAGAAGTATTAAGCCCAATATTATTTAAGATGGTAATGAATGATGTCACCAAAGAAGTAAGAATGAGAACAAAACCCGTATGCGCGGGCCACAGAAAGTTGGCAACGGAATATCTGAGCGAGTGTGCATTTAGAAGATTTGGTCGTATTTGCGCGAAATCTGGGTGCTCACCAAGCGAATGAAATGCAGAATCCAAAGCATGGTAATGAAGTACTTGGGAGGAGTCCTTGGAATAACTAAAGGAGACAGAATAAGGAATACAGTAATAATAGAGCAATTGGGAATAGAACCGGTTATCAAGAAAATTGAAAAGAGCCAGCCGAGGTGGTATGGACACCTAATCGGAATGAGCAGCGACAGACCGGTCCAGAAAATATGGGAGCGACAATACTGGCAAGAAATCAAAAGGAATGGAGGAAGTTTGTTTACGAGATGCAGTAATTCGATAGTGCATTGCATATACCTTACACCTAAGCGTCCAGGGTTTTTAATGCATTGGGCAGTATTCATGGCGGTGTCAGATTATTGTTCAAAGTTGACCAAATTTTTTCTGAATCTATGATATCAAACTAAACCACTTCATGGCTTATTTATACGAAAAAAAGATCATTTGTATTTAATACATTTGTTACAAAGTCGTCTTTCATGCTTGATTATAGTGCATTACATTGTCAACTTTCCTGGATTCCAAAAATAATAGATACAGCATACTTATTTCAAAATATGTCATCATATACCATGAATATAAAGAAATAATGCAGTCAGATTCCTATTGAAGTTACTTCGCAATAACAATAATAGAATAACAAGGTAATGTTTGCATTATCTTCAATCGATATTTCTATAATTAGAAGCTTTATTGCGTTTACCTTTGCGGCGTTCAACGTATTTCATTATCTGATTCGTATTCGTGACCTTCTCGATATTATGCAGCAAGTCTCCGCCAGGACATATTGCAAGCGTTCCCACAGGATGTTCATATTTGTTGATATTCCCGTACGTGTGTGTATACGTGGATGTATATGCCGCCTAATTTACTGCTCGCTTTCATTTATTATTTCCTACTAATTATAGAAGGTCATGCATGTTCCCTGGTAAACACGCTACTTTACAACATAGCTGTGATTCTCGCAGACACATCGTGCCTGGTGTATTATTGTTAGGAAGGCTATGTAATACAGAAATTGGATTCAGAAGCTAAAGCTTGTTGCATATTTATGAAAAAAAATGTGACTATACTTTCTGTTAGTTTGAAATTGTGTAATACCCGCTCATCTACCAAAATCGTACCTGGACTGACTCAAACCAAATATTATATCTTTCCGTATAGGCATTTGATGTATATAAATTTACATGTAAATTCAAATAAGTACATATTTCCCAGAATATGTATTGTAGATTACCTATATGTATAGATGGTACTTTAAAGCCGCAGGATCTGTAAGAAATCCTGCCAGTAGTTGCCTTTGCTGAAAGATAGGCAGATGAACTTAGACAGCCTTTCGCCTGCTTTTGTCCAGGCGTGTTCTACCAGTGGAAGGCCTTTCTTTTATCCTTCCAGTTGTTAATTGCTTGTTTTAGGTGGCGCTTTTGCCGACCACAACAGGCAGTAGGACTAATAAAACACAATTTTGCTGCTTCTTTGGCAAACTTATCTGTTTCTTCATTCCTCTCAATCCCTTAGCGACTTGAGACCTACTGCCGAGTAAAATGGTTATTGTGTCCCAATTGCATTAAATTGTGGATACGATCGGTGCAACAGACCGGACTCGTACGTGTAGGAACTAACAGCCTTCAACGCTGATTGACTATCAATAAATATATGCTAAATGATATCGAAGGCTTCCACGGCCCGAATCTCTATAATGAGGGTTTCCGGGTGTTGACCGTGTTATGGTTAGTAAAATATATACAGTACAACATAAAAATAAAATGCACAAGATATACAATATACTCGACGTTTCGCCACTATTGTAAGCGGCTGCTTCAGGAGCAAAGAGGTCAACTGGGTGGGTACCAGAAGGTCACGGTAACTCGACGTGGAAACCACGCTAGAGGCGAAAACCCTCTGGTAGGTGAGGGGCGTCAGAAGGTCACGGTAACTCGACATGACAATTAGCCGGCTCATAGAGAGTATTTAATTTGCCGATAGAAACAATAGAAATAATAAACAAACCGACCAGAAACAAATAGAGCGGGCATCGAGTAGCTTCAGCATATTTACCCACATAAATTAGTCACTAATTTGATATTATTTTGGCTTTCTTTAAAACAGTCACAGCGGCAGTCAGGCTTCAATATCCTATCATGTGTTTTAACAAAGTTAAGATCTTCTCCTACATGTTAATTTCTAGTTTTATAGTCCTGACTACTGGGTATGATACAAGTGATACAACAATACTGCATACGTATCCCTATATCTGATATTTAATATAATAAAAAGTTATTGCTTATTATTCCTTTATTATATGAAGAGTACTTACAAGTTCAAGCACATTCACAACATTGTTGTGTGTGCTCAAGTCTGATATCATACTTTACTACACGTGAAGCAATCTGCGAGAACTTTCATTTTACAGACAATAGTAAAAGTACTTGGAACACCTTGCAATTTTCGTCCCGACCTATACTTGATTTCCGTTTAGTTCAGCACGAATCCAGAAACTCGTAACACACTTAATGTTCAATTTGGCGAGAGGAATTTATTCGGGCACTATTTCCAGCCAAGTTAATCTTGAAAATTACTAAAATGGCAATTAAGAAAGGCGTTCGCACTCTCGAAAATGAATTAATAACTTAATTAAGTCAACCTTCCGGGCATGCGAGAGAAGCGGTGCGGCACGGGGAGTCATATACCAAGACAGAATTAACTCCGCCGGGAGAATAGCCGTATTATTTAGGGTGAAAAAAGGAAGCTAATAGGAATGTGTAGAGGAAGTGACGATGCACGGACCGTCGAAGTGTTCGTCAGAAGGAAATCTTAGCACTACGACTTAATAAAGATAACATTTCGAGGGTTGGCAGCCAACGAAATCATAAACCACACCTTGGACGGGTTGTATGGGGTGAAAGGGTGTGAGTTTTGAAATAGGGCGGCGAAGAGCAACGGAAGATTGGTGCGGGTCCTTTATAACGCCCGCGACAGGACCCCGAATTTAATTTTAAAGTTTGATTTATGTTTGTGATTCAATTTGTACCTTGTGATTACGTTTAATATCGTACAACGACGGACAAGTTCAAATAAAATTACCGATAATTCAGTTGTTCCGTGGAATGAGCCGTGTGCTCGCTCTCCTTCTCTCTTTTCTCTTTAAATTATTTCGAAATTTGCTCAAGTCGACCGGATTCTGCGCCAGTTTCCAACGAGAGACGATCCGCCCGTCTAATAGCCAGGAAGTTACTTAAATCGAAAAGTATACGAGAAAATTGGGTTCCCTTCCAGTTTTAAGAGGAAACTAAGCTTCGAATACGGGTCCGCTTCGCGAAATATGATGTTAAATTGTATTTTAAAAGAATGGAAGTTTTCGTATAGCTCCTACTATGATTGATGAAGTTTGTGAAAACTAAATGAGTATTTCTTTCATTTCCATAACGAATCTCTGTCTATTAAAGTTATCCTTGAATAGAAAGTCCGCCGAAGAGTCGCGAGATTGTTCTCAAAGTTAGTTATTGTTATTTTAATTAGTATGCATTTCCAATAGTTATCATCAATCTCCATTTCGAAGTTCGAAATTGATATACGTAGGAAAATTGATACAACTTCATATTGTGTTATAGTTTTTCGCGTAAAAGTTCTCTGTAATCATAATACTGATCATAATGTAGTTTAATTCAAAGTATCTACAGTACTACTCTATTCGCTATAAGCTGGTCGATAGTCTTGTAACAGCAATGATGCTTAAGAAATTCACTCTCATTCTTATGTGAACGGCTGTCATTAGGAAGTCTATAAGAAATTTATCCCAGATTGTACTATCACGTTCAAACAAACACGGAAAGATATTTTGAAATTTAGGTTGGCTGCCAAATATTAGTCCAACTCTTTTGAAAAATTTTCTATACTGGACACTGACAAACTACGATTTTTATTTGCAAAAACGTCAGCATGTTCCAGATGCTTTGTAGTTTTTATTAACGTCCTGTTGTATTTACATAGCTAAAATATTACGGATGTATTCCTCGCTGTATGGTCTAAATAACATGGAGATTGGCTAGTTATACATCTGAAACTGTAAAAGTGGATATAAGCATATTTGGGTCTTTCATTGTCAAGGTTGATGCAAGGGAATGGTGTGGCGATCACCAGGACGAATGTGGATTAAAGAGACATATGTATAACATAAGCCTAGCTGAAGAAATTGTAGTTCATATGCTGTGCCATTGTGAGGGCCTGCCGAGGACAAGGTTTCTAGTACTGGGCATAGAAAACCCCACACCGCATACCTACATTAAGTAGCCGCTCCCACAGATGTTAAGCCTTATAAAGAGGGCAAAGGTAGAGGGCGCCTTCTAAAATTAAGGGGATCCCAATAGATCTGGAAAGGTCACGGTGAAAGAAATCTGCGGGGCCACCCCAAGCCTAATCTAATAGCTGATTGGGGCAAATGTGCGGCAAACCGTTTTTGAAAGACTTTAAGACCGTAACAATAAGTGTGAAAGTCTATGCTTATCTATTTCAGTATGTTACTTTGACCTGGCCATACAACATTACCATTTTAATTGATAACGGTATTAGTATGTTATGCAGTAATAATTATCGTTGTCTAATAGAAATGTTACTGCCGCTCATGATTTTCCATCCTTCTAGAAGGTTTTCGCCTCTAGCGTATTTGATACGTTGAGTTACCCTGACATTCTGTCATTCCTCATCCACCAAAAGGTTTTCGTCTATAGCGTGGTTTACACGTCGAGTTGCCGAGACCTTCTAGTCCCCCAGACACCCCTTTCTCCTGAAGAAGTCACTTATATTAGTAGCGAAACGTCGAGTTTTATATTGTATACGTTGTGCATTTATTTATACTCTAGGTATATTATTTTACAAACCCTCGCAAAGTCAACAACCGGAAAGTCTCATAATAGAGACTGGGGCCGTGGAAGCCTTCGATATCATGTAATGTTGTTAGATCATTAACTAATCCGTCGATTCAGCAATTGAATAATTGATACTCTAACAAGCAAAATTGAATGAAATGAAACATTATTTTCTAGCGTAGTGTATTACACAGACAATAACTACACTTCACGTCAAATACTATCTCGTTATTTTCTGCTAATTTGAGAAGTAGCTGTCTGAAGTATTTTCTCCTTTCATTCTTGAGTAAGCAAACTTTTACACTCAATATAATATCACCAATTGTCTGAAACCAAACAGGTCATATATTTCTCCTTCAGAATAAAAGAGAGAACCTTGGCCCGATAACCGGAACGTGAACGGAGACTAATGGGAACTCCATTGTGCTGTCGAAAGCTCGGCAGCGAATAAGGACCAGAGATTGAAATTCTAGATAGCCCTTTCTATTTCTCCATTTTTAACAAATAGCGACAATTCGCTGGAGAACGGACAACGTATTGACAGCGGTTGACCCGCTATGCAACGAACCGGTCCGGCCTCAACAACTCAGGCTGCAGAGAGAGCGACAAGTCGTTCATGAATACTGATGTGGTTTCAGCGGCTCCATTCCCAAACTATACACACTAGTAGTATATACACTATTCTTGTCTCTCTGATACCGTTTCCGAGTCCGAAGCCGACCGCTCCTGCATCCTCGGGCATCCTTCGTCATGTCGAGCGGCTTACAATCCACTTCCGATTTGTTACACTGTAGACGCATTGACATATTCGAACTTCTGTTGAATTTGTAACGGATATCCCTAAGCGACCGTCGGGTAGACTTGAATTGATTTGCTCCGAAAATGCCTTTCGCAGTCTCTTGTTTGATGAAAAATATATCCTTTTATCTGATGCTTAGCCTTAATGGTAACAAATGGTCGTAAAGGAGTTTCTAAAGCGTGGACGCAATTGACATGTTTTGGTCGTCAATTTTAAATGAATTTGGAAGATGTATTCTCTAAATAGAAGCTTATCTCATATCGGTTCTTAATCGGATTACTGGAAGAAAGCGCATTAGTATGGAAGTACATACATATATGTTGGTATAAGTAATTCGGACATTACAACTATTCAGTTTATTTCCGTGACATACATTTTATAGAAAAAAATGGAGTTTCGTTATGGATCTGCG
>SMLS01071013.1:0-28074 GCA_004785975.1 Popillia japonica | reverse complement strand
GTATATCCGAGAACGTAGTACAAATATAGCCGTATACATTATCTAATAAGCGATAGGCTAGCGTTGCGGCTAGTATGGAGCGCTATAAACACCGATATAATGACCAGATAGCTATTACGGTAGCTTTATTGTTTCGAACTCCACCTCCGAAGTGGCAATATTCCGCAATTTTATGTACAGAATGGCATAATTGAGGATCTCGAAGTGATAAGTATTATCGCCGCTACTAAAAATATACTTCGTGTTTGGTATACCGTCTCTTGTGCGGACTCGATATTGACAGCCGATAAAAATGCTCTAGCTCTTATATGAGCGGATGAGCTTATCAGAGATTCAACTGAGTTATTAGTATGAAGTCGGCCGTCTATTGGGGCGTAAATTAAAAGATACCGCCTAAGTTTTTTTTATATATTGTTTAGATGGTTGTGTTAAGCGCAAGCTTCTCACGACGGTTTAGACTAACATCCTAACGTTAGAATTGAAATTCTATTTTAATTTTACTAAATTTACTGAGAGAGATTTCGCAATTCAATTCCCACCACAACAGGAACAAAATCTCAAGCGATGGAAGAAGAGGTCAAGCAATCGTAATGGACGATCTACATACGCCATATATACACGACAACTTTAACGCTGCGAAGGTGAGGAAGAATTTTCATGTACCGGAGACGCCTCTAACATGGGACACTCTAAGTGAAAGATTAAGTTTCTCGCTGAACACAGCAATTAATAGCTTTGCGTCTTGTTACTCGAGTTGGACATTTCTTATTGTACGGGGCCCGCGATTATCTTTCGTTGTTCGGAATGTTTTAATTCAGGTTAAGGTTTATGGAATCTCCTATATCGTCTTCTGCCTGAATTCTGTGGTAACGTCTACCTTATCCTCGATAACAAGAAGACATTAAATTTATCCGGACGATAGTAACTGATACGTGGACGTGATCTAATTTCATCTGATTCGTGTACTGTAAACGCCAAATTAGATGGTGAACGTTGCGAGTATGTCCAATGGGCAATAGTAGAAATTTTATTTTTTTATTGTCCCATGGGCGGGTGACCCCGTACGGCCACTCGGCCAAAAAGGCCTATTGTGCCCCCATATCGTTTAGGCCGCCCTGTGCGAACTGGTCGAGAGTTAGTCTCTCGGAAAGGAGATGCACGGGAGTTTCCTCCACGTCCCCGCAGCTTCTGCACTGGGAAGAATTTGCTAAGTCCATGCGAAACAGGTGTTTGTTCAGTGTGCAGTGCCCAGTCAGGATACCTGTTAGCATCCTTAGCCTGGGCCTGCTCATAGAGACGGCTCTACGGAGCCCGTCCTGGTACGGGCGAGCACCCAGGATTTTGCAGTGTCTCATTCCAGTGAATCCCCTCCAGTGAGACCGGTGTCTGGCAGCGAGCTGAGTTCTGACGAAAGCCTTGACGCAACCATAGGAACTCCCACACGTCGGTTCCGGACCTATGTGTAGTCGTTCGCTGGCTGCTCTGGCTAACTCGTCGGCAATTTCATTCCTCTGATATCGGAGTGGCCCGGCACACATCTCAGCGCAACACTGTGAAGTTCAGCCAGTTGTTTCAGCTTCATGTGGCAGTTTAAAACTGCTTCGGAATCAAACTTGACAGCTTTTAGATCCTTGAGGACACCCTGACTGTCCGATAGAATTTCGAGCACTTCATTCCCATGCGAGGAGGTTAAGATTCCTTCGCCGCACGTCTGAATGGTAATAATTTCGGCCTGGAAGACGGGAGGAGAGGACCCCAGGCCGATACGGCTCCCTCCAGATTCCAATGCCCGTGCCATTGGCGTTTTGGAGGTATCTACAAACCAACGTTGAAGCTCTTGCTTGCGTTTGCGGATGTAAGTTAGAGCAGTCTCCCTGGTGGGGATAACTACTTTGTAGTTTCTACTGAAACTAAAGATCGCCGGGATCCTGTCCGGCCAGTGGTGCCGTATTTTCGATGTAGGTGAAGATGTCCGTATGGTCACCCGTTCTACCAGTGAGCCCTTTGCATCCACTACATTTTAACTTGTAAGCCGCCCTCTGACCACAACGCCAGGTGCAGCGGAGGGAGACCAAGTATGGCCTCCATGGCCGCCGTCGGTGTTGAAGACATGGCCCCCGTGATGCCCAGGCAAACAATCCTCTGAACTTTGTTCAGGGTACTTACCGCATACCCTAGGCTGGCTTTGTGCCGCCAGACCAGTGAAGCGTAAGTTATGGAGGGTGTTATGACCTTCGTGTACAGCCAATACACCATTTCAGGTTTCAGCCCCCACGTTTTACCAAACGTGCTCTGCAGGCTCAGAAGGATCTCATCGCTTTGTTTGTCACATGTACCAGTTGCGACTTGTACGTCAATTTGGCGTCCAAGATCACACCCAGATATTTCGCCTCGCCGGATATAATAGAAATAGTGAGAAGCTTTTTACAGTAGAACCCCTCTAATCCGTCATCTTTTCGGCTGGGGCTAGGAGGGCTGGGTCGAAACGCAAAATAGGTCGGATGATCAGAGAATAAGCAACCTCCGATTGCAAAAGCATTGTTGGCGTCCGTGTGTGAAACCTGAGTAGGGGGTTCGACATTATTATCAAAAACATTGGCAATAATCTGGTCGTTATCTGGTCTGAGCTCTTCACTAGTTTCACAGTCTTTGTTACATTGAGCAATCCACTCCTCATCCTCACTAACAGGGACATTCGGTTGTATAGTTTTTGTAGATCTTCAACAATTGTGTGTAGTTTTGCTCGTCTTCAATTTCATCATTTTCGCTCATAACACCCGGCCAAAGCCTTTTGACTAAAGATTTTCGGAGCGTGTCAGATTTTAATTCCTCCCATAGACAGCATCATAGCTGATATACTATCTGCTACATAGATAGATTTTATGTATCCTTCCACTAAATCATCCTCAGATGGATGTCATGGTTTGTTATCCAACATCAATAGAGCGTTAGCACGAGCATTATAAGTTTCGTTTCTGCCACAGTTTCATTTTGACAGCATTCTGTAGTTCAGGCCTAACTCGTCTATGTTGTAGACTTAGCAAAGTACTACTTTATTTTCCTCGACTATTTCGTGAAATTTCAGAGAACTTCTTAGCCACCTCCACCTGACAATTATTTGAAATTTTTGTTGTAAACAAACTTCAAAATTCCAAAATCATAACAGAAACAAAAAGGCATATGTTTAAATCACAAAATCTAGATAGATATGGAATTTGAGCGATCCTACGTACTATTTTCTCATCCAACAATTCTCAAAGTTATTCTAGTCTTTCTCTGGCCATATGTGCGTTTGCTTCTTCTTAGAAATAGATAGTTAGTAATTCTTTATCGTCCATCTGATTTATGAAGGAAACCAATACTGGGTTGTGATATGGAGCAGCAGTAGGTGTGCCCTCACAAAATTGGACCGACCAATCGTATTCGAAACACTCCATTTCAAACACCAATGTCTTCAGGACTTCTCTAGTATGTACATATTTAGCCAATTTATCTCAGCCAATTTTTACGAAACATTATCAAATCTGTGCAACCCAAAAATAAACCGTAACCACGAATTTTGGATTAATTGCGTCCTGCTGTCTGTATGTTTATCAATGGCTAAATGGGAATTAAATTTTGACGCACATTTTGGCTCACATAACGTAGTTTTAGCCTTAATACTCAGAATAGACCTCTGGGGAAATAATCGTCTGGGGAAATAATCGCTTTAAATTCATGCAAACGTTGTTAATATACAAATTGGCCTGTTTTCTGTATCTAAAACCGTTGTCCAAAAGTAGCCCTAAATTCCTCGCGGACTCGACATGGGCTATCGATTATGTTTGGATTACCAAATTAAATACTAAATCACGTTCAATAGAAACCTCGAAGAGAGGTACCTACAAAGATGAAGACCTGCTAGACTCAAACGCCACGCTCTACATGCGGCTGTCCAGCAAGCTTTCTATAAGTTTAATTAGTTGAGTGCTGAAACCACAAGATTGAATAATGGAAATAAGTGACTTGTAACTGACCGCATCTAAGTCGTTGCTGAAGTCCAGGAGAACCAAAATTGTAAGGAGCCCATTGTCTATCGCACGAAGAATGTCATCCGTGGCCCCCAACAAGGCCGTTTCCCCGAAGGATCCTTTCCGAAAGCCAAACTGAGTTGTGGGTAAAAGGTTGTTCACATGGAAGTGTACTAAAATTTGGACAACACAAGCAACAAGCTTAGTGGTCTCAAATCCTCTAATTCAATAGGCTGCTTCCATTGATTGGGAAACGACCCTCAAGCAAATATTAATCAAATGTATGTCGACCCACACTTAATGTTGTACCTAAGGTCGGAAATTGTATCCTGTTTTACATTATGGAAGAAGAAGACCGTACCTATCTAGTAAAATCTGATCATACTGGGTAGAAATAGTGCCCACCACAGCTGCAATTGCAAAGAAGTTCTAAATTTTGTTTACATCTAGCAAGTGAGAGTAGATTTCTACTGTTTCTTTTATATGAATGGTAAGATACTGAACTTGATGGAAGAGGTCATCCGTATTTGATCGGTTCTTACAAATAAATTCAAAATTTGTTACACCAGCCAACCAAGGCGCAGCAGGTTTTGTGAATCGTCGAGTTTCGACGGAGGCATGCTAATCACACAGAGAAAGAATACAATTCTCGAAAAAATAAGCTTATCATCAACGTCCTCTAGCAAAAACATCTGGTGAAATAGAATAAATTGAAGGTCACAGTTGGTCCACATACTAAAACCTCACAGAACAATATAGTCTGGCTACTATGCTCATCCTTACCGTCCACCATCTAAGTTGGCGTCTCCAGTTATTGTATACGTATAGTGCGTTCTACTAGATTAGTATGTTATCTCAAACACGAAAAATAAACGCTGTCTATACAGGAAAATATAGATTGCATCGTTTTATATCTCAAGCCGAGGACAATATATAATAGTAAGCTTTATAGAATACAACAATTTATTGAATTCTGCTTGGTATATCTTAGATTATGTAAAGTAGAAGTACCTAAGTCCTCCGTTATATTTTATAAATGCTTGTACTAAATATTTATTACATCATTCCATATTAACACTAATAATATTATATATGCTGGTACTTACAATTCATACACCAATTTACTACCACAATCTTCTTAAAATCAGATCTAAAGCGGTAAATAAACTCAAGATCCGGTTAGATACGATTAACGGTTCCACAACGTCGGTACTGACATATACCGTTGACAAAACAACATCGCCATCAAGCTGGCGGCAGATGACGAAACAAAAGAAACTCGGGTACGATTTCACTTGCGTATCTAAATTAGGTACAGCGAGAGGGAGGTTGGTAGCATTGGTGAAGCACGGATGGTAACGTAGACGGCGTACACAAATGAAGCCATTTTGTATTTTATTTATGGAGTGACCAAATTTGGTGTAGTTGTTTGTAAAATATCTCGTGGGCCGATGCGAACAATAGCTCGTATTTTAGCGAAATGGCGGATATAAATCCGTGGTCCAGCACTGCTAGTCCGCTAATGTAGCACCGCTACACTTCGCAGAAATGTATATGTATGAGCGACAGTAATATGTACATAAGTGTACAGAGAAAAGAGAGAGTTGGGATTAGCGTTACGAGTTCGGTAACGTACACAAGACGAATATGTAATTTGTATAATGCAGAAACGTTTTTTTCTGGTAGTTTTAGAATGCTGCATATGATATTGTCAATCTTGTTATGTAAGTAAACATGCTGTGAATTAATTCAGAAAGCTCTCTACTTTCAACGCAATTTTTAGACACGAATCAAAATTTACAAGCAAATGCATACATATCGCGAGTTTAAGAATGCACTCTATAGATTTTTCTCTTATCAACGAGAGGTGTGAAAGCCTTCGATACGATAAATATAGCCAAGAAGATGCAAGTGAATCACATTATGCCATTTTGAATTATACTTTTTGACGTACCTGGGATGACCTAACCATAAATATGAATTGTAAAGAGGAAATCAGCAAAATAATTCGCAATGAAGCTAAAGCTGCATTTGATATAAATGTAGGTTCAACTACCAGCTATGTTTGTACCTATAGATTATACAGGGTGGAGCAGAGCCGACTGACACATTTCAAATTTAAATAGCGCGCTTCCTTTTCGTGGTCGTTAGGGGAGGGAATGGTAGAACAGAGAACGCCATTTTGTATTGCCAGCCGCAATCTTGTTCAGTCACCATGGAGGGTTGGATTCTACAACAGCGTATTCACTGTTTTCGTAGTTACTATAAAAAAAATCAGTTACAGAAGTGCAACGTGTTTTTAGACGGCGGCAGTTCGATGTTGGTCGATATGGTCACATACCATCTCGAAATACCATACGGGCTTGGGCGAGGAGATTTGAAGAAACTGGTAGTGTGTTAGACATAAAGCATGGGGCTCCACGTACAGTCCGGGCGCCAGAAAACCAGCAGACAGTGCGAGAAGCTTTTAAAAGGAGTTGTCTCCGCTCGGCACGCCAGCAATCTCACATTTTAGGAGTGTGCAGACGAAGTTTATTTCGATTGCTTATAGATATTTAAGATAAGATTTCAAACTGCAATATATGCAAAAAATAACCGAGCAAGACAAGGAAACAAGCTTGCTCTCTGCATCGACATGAGCGGTTTGATTCAGGAAAACCCAGACATTGTGAATAATTTACTCATGACCGACGAAGCACATTTCCATATTTCTGGGTTTTCTAACAAACAAAACATGCGATATTGGTCACCAGTGAACCTGAAAGAACTGCTGAAGTGCCTTTGCACTCTCATGTGACGGTTTGGTGTGGAGTAGGTGTTTTCCGAATAGTGGAACCCTATTTCTTTGAAAATGACAATGAACAAACAGTGACTGTTACTTCAGAACGCTATATGCATATGCTACAAGGTTTCGTTGAACCCCAGTTACGACAGCTTGGCATTGACCCTGAACTCCTTCATTTCCAACAGGATGGAGCTACAGCCAACACAGCTCGAAACAGTGTACCAGACTTTTTCCTGTGGGGATATTTGAAGGATCGTGTATTCAAGAGGTGGATTGCGACAGCTTCGAGCGACGTTTGCAACAATGCATTGATGTAGACGGAGGGCATCTGCCTGACGTAGTTGTTAAAAAATAACCTTGTTGTCATATGGAACATAAATGGCACACTTTACTGTATATATGGACATTTTATTATCCTTTGCCCCCATATAGAATTGATCAATATTTGAAATGTGTCAGTCGGCTCTGCTCCACCCTGTATATACACACAGTTGATGTTTAAATATCAAGTAGACTAGCTACAGTATAAAATATTTACAAGGTTACCAAGTTTCAGATGTCAACATGTTAAATATGTCTAAATTTCGTATAGGAATAAAAGGATGCCTAATTTTGACATCTAGGTGCTGCATATATGACGTTTGACATTTAAATGTCAAATACACGGAAATTCACAGAAATCATGCACTACATATACATATACATATATACACGTCACGATTGTTGTGTTGAGATTTGGTATTGAAGTGCTCAATAAGACAATAACAACGTTGACATTTAATTATCAAATGCGTATTTGGATATGTGGGTGATAAGTATGGTCGCCTTTTATTCAAGGATTTGGTGACAGTATGATATTCAACTGTCAAGTACCTATGCACCAATGTGATGGTTTGCTAAAACATATTCAACAAAATTAACATTGAAATATGAAATCTTGAAGTCTAATTTTCAATATCTTTAAATTTGTCATTTAGGTGCTAAATATGTTCTATTTTGATAGTTTCGTGTAAGCTAGACATATGTCTGGCGTTCACTGTCAAATATGCATAAGTTTGACATTTAAGTGTCAACCACTGACAAGTTTGTTAATTAAATAATCTGCATGTACAGAACTGCTAGATCTACAAGTCAAATATGTATATACAAATTTGATATTTAAATGTCATCTACTTTGGTATACGTAGGTGCTTGATAGTTAACAATTTATTATGAAGGGGTTTTAGATTTGTGTCATGCGATGAGTACAATTCGAGTAGCTTCCTAAGCTATATTTCTTGGTACTGTTACCTATTACAGTCCTTGCCATTCAAATTGTGTACGCAAATGTGTATCAAAAGGTTTATCACGGTATTTCTTTGCAATAAATAAAATTGAAGTACTAATTATGTTTCGATAGCAATTGGTAGCTCAACCAAAATACTAATCTGCCAAACCATGCCATAAGCATCATAAGTATTGCCCTACTTACGAGCAGCAACTCTTACCTATGCAAGTATCGAGCTGTTTTGAAGCTGTTTAGATATGTATTAAATAACCACAATAATGACATTAAAGTTTCTGACATTAATGTATACCTACGATGCCCTAATTTGGGTCAATAGAAGCATTACTCAAATACACCGACTGAACATCCTCCTAGTTCGTGAGTAATGTTCAGATCCATAAGAATCTGGCATTCCCTATTCTTATATCTATATGCATTGACACTGGCCAGAAAAACACTGCAAAGGGCCTCTCGGTTGGAGAATTAGCTAATTGAACATCTGGAAAAATTGCACCCGAATAGATCTCCGCTTCGTGTTGCAGCTAGATGAATCTTTGCTGGTGCCTAGTGACTTCAGGGTAGAGGAGCTACCCACAATAAAGAACTAGACCCCCCACATCACAACTAGATTAGGACTTCTCCAACTAAAGGTTAACAAAAAGGTTAACAGAGTAACAGCCCAACCTTGCAAAAACAGAGGTTTCGATATTTATGTGCCAAATAAGAACAAATTTACAATTATTTTTCAACGTCTGTACACGTCTTCGTTCTTTTGTTAGAAAAATAGTGGACCTTCTTAACTGAGAAAGATGAACTAAGTACCTATCAGTTATTTTTACTCAAAATGTAGAGACCCATCCTCTAGTGAGGTCCTTCTTACGAGCAAACAAATTCACATATTGTGCGTCTTAGGTATTTGCTAAATATCTACTTACAGAGGGCGCTGCAAAAGACAAAAACATAAAAACTTTGAACTTACCCTTGTAGAACGTTCGTGAAGTTTTACATTACCGTATCTCTGCAGAAAAAAGCAAAACTTTGGTAGTATTATATGAGATACATACACAAATAGAATCAACAAACTACACTGAAGAGTCAGCATGCAAAACTTGAGAAATCATGGTCCTAGTAGTAGTATTTTTTGAGCCAAAGGGCCCACAAACCTATAATGTCAGTATCTGCGATAGTTATACTTAAATGCAGTAACGTTTTCATTAAAACGGCCATTCATGGAATCAAAGTAATCTAAATCCAATGGTTTCCTGCAAACAAGCAGTTTCCTACTTATTCCAGCGATGATAGCGACTTCCCATCGCGTCATCAGATTGAATCCAGGTTCAATAAACCGTATAAAGGTGTTTTCTTTTTCTGTATTTCATGCATAGTGCATAGTACACTTGCAGGAAAGGCCAGTATGATCGGAGACAAAGATCCGCATGCATGGTATTATATGCACCATGCGAGTAAGTTGATGGAAAAGGAACGTGGGTTAGATACCATGCATCTTTACGTTACATCTCGGCACAGTTTATCTGCGGCCATAATTCTGAGAGCTGTCAGGGTCCCCGCAGCAGTACTAGGTACGGAGCTCGCAGCAAGGACAGGACAGGAACACACACAACACACTCGTGCAGTACCTACACTCGGAGCTTGAAGTTTATATGCGGCTTGCAACGAAAAACATTTAATATCAAACACGTTAACAATGTAAGCTGTTCGTAAAACACCTACTTTCCATGTCAGTTCTTACTTATTTATTATTATTAAATGCCTTGTACTGGTACACCTAGCAAATCGGTACCAACAACCACTCTCGTTCGGTTTGTATCGTCCGTCTTTCTCGCACGCCATTTTACCTTCCCTTTTGCTCTTCTTTAATGGTCGCGAATAAATCTGTAGCTTTTATGAGATATATTTTTATAACACGTTTGGGGATTTGCAAATACATAACGCGGCGAAAACGATGAACAATAACAAGGTCTCCCAGACCGTACCCCTTTTGAGGATTTACGTGATACGGGCGATTCTTAAAAATAAGGCTCGTATTGTAAACATTTATAGTTGTATTCTTACACAGATACAAAGGTGTTGTATGTGCAGACGTGATACGAATACACAGACACAACGTGGAAAATCTGAAATGAATCGTAGTTGATTGATACCACCTACAATCTTGCAATGAAGTATGGTTTCTGCAGTAGTAATAATACACAATGATTAATAATTATTTAATCATTATTGTAGATTCAAATTGGAATGCACCACTTCTTGAAGATCTCAGATGAGATTAGTATTTATTCTCTTATCAAGGACAGCATACATATTTAGAACTATTTCTGAATATACAACTTTATGGGTAGAGCGTTATGCTACATGTATGTACCACCTTTAACAAATTAAATGCGAATGGTATATTTGATGAAAAATGAATATAATTATTTTGTAGTAGTGCATCAAAGTAGCACCATTTCTAAGAAATTTAGACCAAACTAACCACGATGCTATCATCACATTGTGATTCGTGTAATAACACGCCAGGTGGCCGCAGTGGTAAGCCAGGCCAGTCTCTAATTGTAGGAGAACCAGGAATTGAAGGTCTAAATCTTGGTCGCCGCATTTGTCCACTGCATCACAGTATGACAATCACAGATAGAAAACAACAGTTTCATACCATATTTGTTCATTTAAGATTAATTTTCAAGGAGATTTTTGGCGATTTGGCGATGATGTAGCTGTATATAGCATTACGATTAAATAATTTCACCTAGAATACTAGGATGACTGGTAGCTATGGAACCTGATAACAATTATACACAATATTACATATTTTTGAAACTGAGTTGGTTGGATTTTCGTATAGGCCCCCCCCCCCCCCGCCCTCCGAGGGCAAAAATTAGTTGGATTTTTTAAATATTCTCCTCCTGAAAGTGTCTTACATGAATATGTCAAAATTGCTTTCAGACTAAAAGATAAAATTAACGAAATGAAATAGTTGCAATTGCCCAAACAATTGATATTTCCTCTTTTGAAAGCGATAAAATATAAAGCTGAGTTTTTTTATTCATGCGACTTGGAAAATACATGTCCTTCAATGATATGGGTTTCCACCTGCTGGTCAAAATGCCAAATAAAAAAATACATAATTCCAATTTTGTTAGTATGTTGTCGTTATTTACAAACCAAGCAAGAAAAACGCTGGCATCAATGAAAAATAATAACTTACTTCCAATTGCGCTTTCAGAAAGAATAAAAATGTTTATCCCAATTTTGCATGATGGTAAAATACCAAACAACTTTAATAAGTACATACTATGAAGTAGAATTTTTTGACAAGTTGTTGAATTTGTGTAAAAAGTATAATAGGATAAATATGCATTTACATATCTGCATATGCAAATGCATATTTTAGATATCTTTTTTAATAAGTGCATATTTTCGCTCTTTAGAGCATCAGTGCATATTTTCGGTTGAAATTACGTACGGCCTTTATTTCCGCTAACAGTCCGTTAGCTAAATTAGAGAATGAAGTTTTTTGCAATTTTATGGAAAAGCATACGAAACAAAGTATTCCAGACGAAGCAACATGACGAAAATATTATGTTTCCAATTTGTATAACACAACAATAAACAAATTAAGGAAAAAAGTAAAAGATCATTTTATTTTGATGTAGTTGATAAAACCACTGATGTGGAACAGAGATGCATTGCAAATTTTATGTTGGGTATATTAGGAGTTAATGAAGAAAGAGGTAAGTCATATGTGCTGACTTTAAAAGTATTGAATAAAGTGAATCATTCAACAGTCGTTGCTTTTTTCAACGATTTTCTGAGTTTATTGTAGCCATCTAGGATGTCATATGAAAAAGTACTACACGTTTGTAGTGATGCGGCACCATATACATATATGTATGTATGTGCAAAGCTATGCGGGGCCTGCAGGTTTTGTATCCAATCATGATACATGTGACCTGTGTCGCACATGGTTTCCACCAAATGGCTGAATTAATTCGTACTTTATATCCAAATGTTAATATGCTGATATCGTCTGTAAAAAAGAGCACCAAGTCGTGTCCAGAGGATTCGGGAAATTGCAGAGGACGTTCCACTTCCACACTGGCCAATCATTACGAGATGAATTCGATTCTGAAGAAGCTCCGAGTATTGAGGAGGCACAAGGTATTCTGAGAAAATTAGCCATTGGAGAAAAATTAATTTTTATTCATTCTAATCGGGCGCGCATTTCCACTGCAATCTCTACAGTAGAAGCTAGAGGCTTACCTCTAAAAGACGGCGTTGAAATAATAGAAGACATACTTAAACGTTTATCGAAACTACAGAAGAACTGTTTGCTCAATAAATGAAATAGTTATCTGTCAAAAAATACGGGCTATCAGCAGCTGAAGAATATAAGTGAGGTGTTGCAAAATAAAACAATCCTTAACAAAAAAATAGCATTTAAGTGCCAGTGCCTTTGTAAACTATGAATTTGCATCGATAGTGTCGTGAGATGTCGAAAAGTTTTTTTTGCAATACAATCATATTCTAGCCGACAAGAGGCTCAAATTTACTTGTGAAAATTTGTTGCACCATGTTATCGTTAAATGTTATTACAACTAGTTTTTATATTATCATTAATTGTCGTTTTTTTTCAGGGAAAATAAATATAATATAAAAAACTTATCTATTCTTTAATTTTTTTATGCATATTTAAGTGCATATTCTTGATATTTTTGGTGCATATTTAAATGCAGATTTTGAAGTTTTTTAGTGCATAATTATCCTAAGCCTAATAATAGAACATCTCTTGATCATTGATAAAATCGGACGGAATTCAGAACAACATTGAAGATTTTGCACTAAAAAATATTCCAGCTGATTCAATCAGAAATTCTAATCCATCTAAATAGATGAGTGCGACAATATTTTTACAATATATGTATTTATATTACTACATTACTTTGGAGACCTCTTCACCCTCTTCCGCTCTTTCTCTTTCTGTAGTCATTTGCTGCAGTTTTCATTCGACGCAGGGGCATGTTATAGCTTTAAATTTATGGCAGATATGAACATGGTGACTATCAAGTTGCTTCGTACAAACCTTTACCTACCACAGATAGCATTGAAAATTGATTCTGTGTTGCTGTTATTGTTTCAAGCAAAAGAAATAAATTCGAAGTAAACTTCTTGTCATTAAGCCATTATTGGGCATCCTGCAAGAAATGCAACACCTATGAAATCTCCTACAGTGCAGATTTATTCGTTATAGAAAATAATCTAAGCTCTATTGATTATGCTGCATCAGGTTCTCCATCAATTGCACTACAAACAGTTAATTCTCCGGCAAACAGATTATTCCCAAAAGTTCAACCTCAAACGATAGAAGATTGGTGTAGAAAACTCACAGGAATCAGACAGTCAAGAAAACATGTTTCGATTAAAGCAGAAAAAATCAAACAAAATAAAAGGCAAGGCATAACTTTGCGAGAAAAAATTCAAACCCAGATATGGAGAGAAGGGATAATTCTCTCTTAGATAAAGCGCAGTTTATTAAGACAACTCCCCAGTTCAAACGTCCTTCATTGCAGGTGAATCAAATTAATAAGTTGACATTGTTTTTCTGTACACTATTTAGCAAATTCAATCCGCTCAGTCTACTTTCCCCACATTTTCCTCCAGTGGGTGCCGAAACTTTTGAATATCGCTAAGAGAAGCAAATGGAGTAGACAAGAAGTTAGATTGTTGTGTCTGAAAGCACTCTCGCATAGGAAACAAGTATAAAAGCAAGACATCACTATCGGAGGTTTAATGCAGTGCTGAGATACCAAGTGTTAAAACTAGATACGATTAGTCATGCTCAGCTAAGGAACAAAAAAGACTGAAACATAATATAAAGTCCAAAGGCAGAGAATATTAGAAACTCACTTTCGGGCCCATGGAACATCTTGATCCATCAAATTTTGCAGCATTTTCAACGATTGGCTTTCAATTTAGATTATTTCCAAAAGTTCAGCCTCAAACGATAGAAGATTGGTGCAGAAAACTCACAGGAATCAGAACTGTACCTAGTACTTGTTTGAATAAGAACCAAGCTGCTATTTAGTCTCAAATTGTAGATTTTTTTATAAGTTTCAGTATGTAGGAGCCGATAAGTATTCTCTCTTTAAGCTCTGTCCCGTACAATCCAAAAAATTTGTCATGAAAAGTTTCAGAGCCATTCATTCATCATTCCAAGTTTGATTCCCAAACCAACCCTTCCACGGCGCTCCAGAACCTTATCTCTCAGTTTTGTCAAATGAAGCTCTTCACACACTCTACTGTCAGTTATTGATAATGACTTAACGATTGCCTTGTTCTGTATGTAGATCATGGCAAGAGATGAATATCTCCAGTCTAGATTAAAGTATTTATTGTCTTATCAAGGACAGCATGTATACTTAGAATTATTTCTGAATATACAACTTTATGGGTAGAATTCTATGCTACATGTACATATGTACCATCTTTAACAAGTTAAATGCGAATGGTATATTTGATGAATCTAATTATTTTGTAGTAGTGTATTAATGTAGCACCATTTCTAAGAAATTTAGACCAAACTGACCATGATGCTATCATCACATTGTGGATCGTGTAATAACATGCCAGGTGGCCGCAGTGGTAAGCCAGGCCAGTCTCTAATTGTAGAAGAACCAGGAATTGAAGGTGAATTGGTTGCCCCATTTGTCCACTGCACCACAATATAACCATCACAGATAGAAAACAACAGTTTAATTTTTATTCATTTAAGATAATGATTTAACGATTGTCTTATTGTTCTGTATGTAGATCATGGCAAGAGATGAATGTCTCCAGTCTAGATTAAATTTCATGTTAAAGTTTTATTTTCAGTTCCATTTTTTTTTTTTACAAAAAGAATCAATCATTGTCATCAGACACTATTTTTGTTGGTCCTATGCATATAAAACTGTCAAAGCATATTTCTTCTATTAACTATAATCTACAGCATCAGTTAAATTCGTATAAATTACACTCTAGATCGAAATTTATCTTATTGCGTCAAATAAACAATCCATAAACGAATTACGCTGACGAGAATTTCCGAACCGAATCTTTGTAATTGCTAGCGATAGTAAAACAATTGAAATTGCGTACGAGAGCACGGCAATTTCAATTACGCGAGTGATATATGGCCCAAAGGTATTTATGCCATGGCATTTGCTCAACGGCGAATTAACATAAACCATTTATCTACAGCGACGTCCAGCGGCCGGCAAAATGGATTAAAATTCAGTTCGCAATGCATAGCAAACGGGGTGAGCACGTACATACCTATATGTTAAAAATTAAAAACGACCGGTCAAACAGTTGACGAATGTGTTTTTGTATTCAATAGGGGATTTCATATGCATATATCACAGAACCTATAAAAAAGTTAAATACTCTTTCATTTTCTAAATCCTATTCCGCAATAGAGATAAATTTTCTACCACCCCCTGTACATACATATATAAAACTGGGTATTACAGCAACAAAAACGGGAACAAAATAAGGTGCATTCAGAAGATATTATCCGGTATCATTTACAGTTTAACCACAGCCCTATTAAGGCGGTAACACTCATGTACATATATACATAGAATGTAGTACAAACAGCAGCCTAGTAATGCGACATTCTCACATTTCCTAGTTTTAATTACTAGAATCTGTTTATTTATGAAAGCGTACAGGCTTTATATTTTAACATATTAAAACGTGCGGCTCTCGTAAATTTACGCTTGCAATTCCAGCTAGGTTCGCTGTAGGATGTAACAGAATTAGATATAAATTCGCTAGAAATTCGGTTAAAATCAGTAAGTGCTATAAACGTGTTTATCTTTGATTAAAGGATCTTAATTTTGTAAAAATAATTCCGGGAATAATTGGTATAATCTTCAACTATATTATACGTAACAAAACAATATAATCCCCAAAAATTTATTAAGCATACGCGGTATAATACAAGTCGTTCAGATTTTTTTTTTCGACGCATTTATGTGGTTAAGACTCTTTAAAATGGTGAACTCTTTTTATCCCATCTTATTCAGTGTGTATAAACTGTCTACGTTCAATCCTAATTTAAATCGTGCGCAAAAATGGAGCAAAGAAAAGAAATTAGCTTCATTGGAAGCATCTGCTCGGATTTATAGCAGACCAAACTTACCGAAAGAAAAACGACCAACATCGGATGAAGTATGAGAGAAGGAGCAAGTGGAAAAAGGATTAAAATAAGTGCCGCTACGAATTTCTCCTTTTAATTCGGTAGAATCGAAATTACGAGGGGATCATTTTTATATAATCAACCAAAGGAGTGTGGGTCGTTTAAATACTTGTTCGTCCACTTTTGCCAACATAACAGGTTGATTTGCTATTTCTGATTGACCAAAATTTAGCTAACCAGAAGAAGCAGTCTAATTTTTTGAGCTTTTTCTTCAAGCTTGTCTAAGATTTCGTCCCAAATTGGCTGAACAGGAAAATACTTATCGAAGGAAATGGAGCAATCTTACCACTTTTCGTGGACGGTAGCTAGACTATTCTCTATCAATTTCTGTACATTTCTAAGATTGATTCTGACCACAACGACAACTGCAATTGTCAAAACTTTCCCACGATTTTTTGAAGTACCACCAGATGTTTTGGTAGTAATTCTGTAAGCCCCCACAGAAGATTTTCAAGATTAGATCTTGATAAATTAACAGAGTGAAGACATACTTGCTGCAAGCGCCTATATCTCATAGGGACCCTAGACGTTATTGGCAAGTTGGTGCAATTTTGATTGGTATCAAAAAAGAACTACAATGGAGTTTATTTTGATTAGTTTTCTTGCAAATTTCACTCGCTTTTCACAACATCAMAGTTGACGAAAGAATAAAGCTGATCTGGRCGGRTYATGCGCAAAAGTTTGATAAAATAAATGSACAGTGGGCACCTAAACGTTTCTCGATTTTGAAGATTRAATCTTGATAAATTTTCTGAACAAAACAAAGTAGAGACATACTTGCTCCAAACGTCTATGTCTCATGGAGACACTAAACGTTATAGGCAAGTTGGTGCAATTCTGATTGGTATAAAAAAGAACTACAATTGAGTTTATTTTGATTAATTTTTTGCAAATTTCACTCGTATCTCACAACATTAAAATTCACGAAAGAATAAAGATGATCTGGGCGGATTATGCGCAAAAGTTTGATAAAATAAATGGACAGTGGGCACCTAAACGTTTCTCGATTTTGAAGATTAAATCTTGATAAGTCTTCTGAACAAAGCAAAGTAGAGACATACTTGCTCCAAGCGTCTATGTCTCATGGGGACACTAAACGTTATTGGCAAGTTGGTGCAATTTTGATTGGTATCAAAAAAGAACGACAATGAAGTTCATTGTGATTAATTTTCTTGCAAATTTCACTCGTTCCTCACAATATCAAAGTTGACGAAAGAATAAAGCTGATCTGAGCAGATCATGCGCAAAAGTTTGATAAAATAAATGCACAGTGGGCACCAAACGTTTCTCGATTTTGAAGATTAAATCTTGATAAATCTTCTGAACAAAACAAAGTAGAGACATACTTGCTCCAAGCGCCTATATCTCATGTGGACACTAAACGTTATTGACAAGTTGGTGCAATTCTGATTGGTATCGAAAAAGAACTACAATGGAGTTTATTTTGATTAGTTTCCCTGCAAATTTCACTCGTTTCTCACACTATTAAAATTCAGGAAAGAACAAAGATGATTTGGGTGAATCATGCCTAAAAGTTTGATAAAATAAATGCTAGGTGGACACCTAAACGCTTCTCGATTTCGAAAATTAAATCTTGATAAGTCTTCTGAACAAAGCAAACTAGAGACATACTTGCTCCAAGCGTCTATGGCTCATGGGGACACTAAACGTTATTCGCAACTTGGTGCAATTTTGATTGGTATAAAAAAAGAATTACAACGGAGTTTATTTTGATTAAATTTTTTGCAAATTTGACTCGTTTCTCACAACATCAAAATTCAGGAAAGAATCAAGATGATCATGCAGAAAGGTTCTTCTTTTTTCCTAGATTTTGAAGATTAAATTTAGATAAATTTTCTAAACAAAACAAAGTGGAGACATATTTAGGTTATTGCTAGCAATGTCTTAAATAGAGAACTTTTTTTGGGATGCTGTCTCTACTTCACCACAAGAGACTCAATGCACTGACCCTAATAGGTTTGCTTGAAAGTGTTTGAAAAAATTGAAACTCTAACTCTCTAACTGGATCTAAAGATATAAAAATAAAATTTAATTGTTAATCTTTCACCTTCCAGATGGATACTTTTGGGTAATCATCATGGCTGATAAACCACCATGCCAAAATTCATTTATCTTGAATGCTACTTGTCTTTATCAGGCTCCATTTCCCAGTATACACAGATAAATCATATAAAGATAACCCTCGTATAAAACACATCATACCAGCGATAGTCACTGTAATGCATGTGTGGTGTTTCATTCAAGACCACGGGATGTCTGAAATATTTACTGGGGCCGGTGAACCTGATCAACAACCCAGCAGAGCGGTCTCTCGGAGAGGGAAGAAGCAAACCAGTAATACTGGCTCCTGCCCAGATCGAAAAAGAAAACGAAAACGAAAAGAACTCTTGAAAATTGAACCGATATTTTTTTCTTTTCGCAATATCACATCGGGTAGGTACTGGTGCGGCGCGGTCTTCTCTGATCGATTACGCTCCTTAACCCGTTTTTTTTCACATCGATCCTCGTTTTTTACTTTCTTTCCTGCTTCTATCCGATATTGTTTTCTTCGTTTTCGTCTCGCATCCGCGCAGGACAAGACGATAAATAGAAGCGAGAAATAAACTTTACGACCTGTTATTCATTTACTCAGGCTGGATGCCGCTTTTGCATGTGTTGTATGTAACTTACGTTGGTTGTTGCATGTTAAACTGTAAGTGATTGCTTGGTATCGATTTTATATATCGCCGTGTCGATATTTTACATAAGCTCTTGCATCAATTACTTATTAGCCCTGGTTAGAATTGTATGTGTTACGAACATAATATATTATTTATCGACCATATCTCTCGGTATTTTCAAATTTTTGACTAAAGCTTAGAAAAGTTTAACGAAATAGGAACCATGGGAGGGAAAGTATTAATTCAACCGTCATTTATTAAAAAAATAGATTAAACCCCTCCTCCGGTCATCTTACACACCTCACACACAGTCACACACAAGTCCAGCATGAGTAACCATCACTTTGCTCTTGCCTATTGACAACAAGAGCGTCATCTAAGATTTTTATGGCCGCATCCATTCGCCTGTCCACTGTCCGGTCTGATTTATTTTCGATGGCTTTAATATTGGGTTCGCATATTGCTAGTATGGATGCGCTTATGTCGTTTGCTGTCGCCAGGGCTAAGTCGTGTGCAGGACGGCTTCTACTAGTGTTAATTTGCAAGATCTTGATTTTCACTTTTATTCTCCTTTGATACCTCCATTATAGCAGTACGTGTCCTCTTATTTTGGTTACTTCCAATCGGGCATTTAAAGCTCCCGGATTGGTGGCCTTCCCCTTTGCAGTGGGTACAGTAAGGACTAATTGACATTCATTAGCTTTGTGTCCCTCTCCTGCGCATTTCATACATAACCTTTCCCTATTGGGACCTTTACACTCGACTTTGAAGTGTTCATGCTCCCAACACCTATAACACTTTTTCTCCTCTTCCCTTTCCACTATCCTACATCTCATCCAGCCTATCTTAATTTTCTGCATCCTAATTAACTTATCGGCAGCAGCCGCAGGCATTATCACAGTAACGTTCTCTTTGTTTCCAAACGCAGGCTTTAAAAGCCTTTACCTCGAAGGTATCTGTACTGACCGATATATCTCTGGCAATTACATCCACTACTTCCTCCAATGTCGTTACCTCATCCAGTCCTTTAATATGCAAGACTTTATTCGTCACTACTTTAGCCGCCACTGCCGACGGGAGCTTTTCAGCTATTTCTCTCTTCAGGGTTTCTGCCTTATCGGGGGTTGACCTTGCCCTGACCGTCCGCAGCAAGTCAGCATATGACTTACTCTCAATATTCACCACCAGAAGATGTCCTTTTTTCTGCTTTGGTATTTTGGCCTCATCTGCATTCAAGTTTTTCGAGTGCGGTTTAGCAGGCATTGACATCGCTTTCCTTCTCTGGGTGCCCTCTGCGGTATAAGTATGTACGCTTATATTAGTGTTGAAGAATAGGTATCTAACCATTCGGTTGAAAACTGTACCAACAACTCCATCCATTTCAGGCACTACTAATTTGTTTTTCTCATTTTGGATCATAAGCTGTTGAACTGTCTCCAACGCACGATACATATCTTTATCCTCGGTCTCCTTTTCCAATACCCTATCCGCAATAATAGGATAATATAGGAATCGTTTGGTTTCCTTGAAATTTCCAGATTCGTCTGGGTAGCCCAGAGAGTGGGATATCACAGCAACCTCTCCTTTTCTTTTTTGTTGTTTCAGGAGGCCTAGCTTGCCTCCAAAATTGTTGATAGCATTCTTAACAATTTTGTCTTTGGTTTCGAGGTCCTTGTTGCAGGGTAGTGCAATTTGGTAGTCTGCCGGGGCATCCCAGTCACATACTTGGTCTTCTATAATCTTTGGTAGGATGTCCCCGAGCCAGTCCTCTTCGGAGATAGTGTGGAAGACTTCGTAACTTTGGGCGATTGTGCTTCTTCTATTGTTCCTGTTTTTTGCCTTTGTACATTCCTCATAGTATACCTCCAAGTTTTGTATGTTGACTTCTGCTTGTACTCCCTGTTTCCCTTCTGTATTTTTCAGTTTTCTGGCAAGTTCTTCATATTTGTTTCTGAGTGCTTGGTTTTGCTAGTACAACTTGGTCTGTCCATTTATTACAATCGGTTTTCCGGAGCCTTTCTATTTCTGATAATAGCTTACTTGAAATGTCCTTTAGGTCTTGCGGCGGCTTATACATATTCGCCAGAACTTTCTCCAGTTGCTTCACTTGATTATGTATTGCGGCAAATACGCGTTGTAGTTGGTCCAGGTTTGGGTTACATGAAATGGCATCATTGGTTTCGTCCGTTCTCTTGCGCTTGCTTGCCTGTTCCACTATTTTTCCAGTGCTTTCAGCTATCACACGCTCTTCGATTTCCGACATCGAGCCTGCTCTTGCCCTAGGGGGTAATCTGAGTAGAATATCTCTTCTTAAGAAGGGGCTTGCTTTATCCTCCATGCTTCGGTCTGTATGTATTGTATTTGGCATATTAAGGTCGAATCACTGATACCAACACTCCCGAAATGTTCTAAGTTCTGTTTTGCAAAAAGATTCCTTCACTAGACAAAACCGTTACAAGTCCAGTCCTTGATAAAAGGCTTTCAAGGTCCCAACCCACACGAAGTGTTCTTGCACGTCTTTTGGTACGGTACAACGTGCTAGTTCTTTTTATAACTATATCTTCTAGTGTCTCTATCGAACATATAGAAAGATAAACACGCCATTGATTTCCAATTATGAACACTAACCATGAAAGAGACGCATTAAATCTGTATACCCAAATGTTTTCCAGTAAGGCTACATTTTTCAAAACAAAATTCCATTAAGACACGTTCAGAAACTACATACCTTCACCACTGCTTCCCGAAAATCTCCCGCAAGCAAGCGTCTTCTACGCAGGTGTTTTTATTCAATTCTACAATTGAAGCAACATCAACTACTGAGCACTGTTATTCTGTTGATTTTTTGCTGTAGCAGTTTTCAAAGCTTTACACACGTTTATTATCTTATCTGCTTTCCCTGTAAATGTCAATTTCGTTTTGGTGCATCGAAACATTTTGTTTTGTTTACTCTGCTACAGTTTTTTAATTCCAAGTATTTTTCCATGTCCCGGTTAATGAAAAACAATTGTCAATTTGTCCGGCCACAATTATTCCATTTCTTGCTTGTACAACCACCGCAGCTGCAGATTTTCGAAAAAATGTGTGTTGCTGCAATCGTAATCTCAGCTGAGGATGCTGCGCGAGCAAGAGATGGAAAAGCCATTGCCTGACGACATGTAGGAGAGTTTAAGAAAAGGACACAGACGTCGGAAGAGGAAGTCAACAAGGGGTAAAGTCACTAAAAATCCATTCTTTGTGGAATAAATTATTATTATTATTATAAATTCGAATGTATTTAATCTTGGCTAACAAGTTTTGGTATACTAGCCACCTATCGCACTAACAATAAGTAGCTAAGCCCATCTCACTTTGGCGTTGTATTATTTGCTATCGCAATTACTCTACAGTTTTGTTCAATCCAAGGTTGCCAAATTCAAAGACACCAATACTTTGGATTGGATAACCGTTCAGAAGTGGGTACGGGTGGGACAAGGGTTCTTTTAGAAACGACACAACCGTATGTTTATTGGTTGATGCTGTATCATTGCGTATAAAACTTTTTTCCACAAAAATTCTGCGAAAAGTTCTGTAAAATCTGAACAGAATTTTCTCATTTATTTTTGATCGTACTTTTAATCGTGTGCTGGCTATCTCTTCTTTCCGAAACACCGCCGCCATCAGTTGTTTGCTTGGTTTGCGTCACTTTACATAATTTTCTATAAAAAATAATGTATTAGCTACTGAAAACCTTCAAGTTTGCTGCAAAGGCTTCTGGTTTGGTGTAAGGAATTAGGAAAAGTTAATAACTTTCTGGCTTCAAAGATTTGCATTTCAGTGACATTCATTGGCATCTTTGTTTTTGTTCAATCTATCGTTACTTACTTTCTTCTTAAGTAAATTCTGTAACATCATTAAAACTACCTGGATTTGGACCAGTCATAATCAATATATGTATATACATATATATGTACATCGAAGTATCACATATAATTTACGATAATTGTTTTGACTAGTATTGTATAATTTCATCATGCGCAACTGGATAAAAAGTGACAATAGTATACTTCTGCGTACAGCAGACTAATTAGGATTAACTGGTCTACCCTCAATGATTCTCTGGCCAGTTAGGATCGTCTAACTTCCATCCTTCGAGGAAGCTTTGATAATTGTTTTATGATCATTGAGCACGTCTATGAAACTTATATTGTTTTTCATTACTAGGACCAGAACTTTAAGCATATCTTAACCAACATTCATCAAATGTTTATACCATTAATCTCATTCAATTTAAAGGAGTTAGGGTCCATGACCTGCAGCATTAATGATTAATTGTAGCCAAACAATCTACATAAAATAATTCCTTTATATATCTTTTACAGTTGACTAACTACAATATAAAAGAGACTTAAGACAATATTCTATTAAAGTTGGTTGAACCCAAAGCCTTTTTATTGGAATTCATCGGACACCTACATTAAAACGAACCAAATTAGAATACCAAATCCCTTCTGGCATGCTAATATTAAATACCAACCCTTATTTCAACTCACATACCTCTATTCCTTGTTTGGTTACTATGTAAGCACATATGGATACATACAAATTTCTAATTGTTAATTCTTTACTTGGTGTGGTTGTATGTTTGTTAGCGCTTAAAAATTTCGAACAATGGGAAATTAATGAAGGCCACTTTCCATTGTTCCATTATTGCAAACTAAGATTTATGTAATTGCTCTTGTTTCGTTGCGTAGGTTTATTATTAACACCTTATTATTACTTGGGTAATGATTTAATTACGGGTTTATTATAAGTAAATAGTAAATATGCTCATTGTTTGCTGCTATTGTTTGAATGAAAGTCAGAAATAGCAAAAAATTAAGCGATAGTAGTAGTTAAAAACAGATTCCTACAAAACATTCAAACCCATTGGTCCAATTTTCCGAACTAGACAAAATTTATTTCTTATATTGGCCCAATATGTGTATACATACATACCTCCACTTCATATCCCCCAACCCCTACAAGCAATCCAATAGCATATTGTATCGAAAATGTCGCTTCTTCTAGATCGATAACACGGTGCCAAAACGGCTATACCTATCAAATTGGTACGCAGCCATAACAGTAAAGATTACCATCTTTATAGGAAACACCGAAATGTATAACCGTTAAGTTAGGTAGATATTAACTTTTTTATCGGCGTACTATACTCTCAGGACGACTGAAAGAGCGACGTATATACATAGATGAAGTCAACCTGTGTGCCGTAGGGGAGGATGCAGCAGTTGTCGAAAAGTAAACCGCTTATCTTCATAGTCTGTTTTCTGGGTAAACAAATTAACGAACAACAACCACTTTCGACGTTTTTGGGGAGCATTTTATCTCATCACAAATGATTTTTTTTTGCTCTTCACTACCGCCACGGTGAAGTAAGTTTGTTTGCACGGTTATCATTTAATGAATTAGGTATTGTTCGTTTGTTTGCTTTATCTGTCGTAATTATATAATCTGGTCATGTTGTAAAACGCGTTTCTTGTTTATTTTTTGCGTACGCTAACTGTTTACTTATTACCTCTAAAAAGCGTGATTGCGAAACAGGGTAGGCACCGTTAAATAATTAAAATGAAAACAATTAATTTATGTGAAACGTGGTTATTTCATTAAATAAATTATGTGTATGTATTATGTTGGATGAGGAAAGTGATTTTATAGTCTCAGGCTCATTATGTTTGCAGAATTTTTACCGACAATTATTTAGAAAATCATTTAAGTAATCTGCACACTCAATTTCGAAGTTTGCATCTCCCACTTCGTCGAGATCTTCTAGAATTTTATCGCATCCTTTATACAATCTATTTAATCTAATAGCCAATTATTTTGATCATTTTTTTATTAATGCCCCTTTAAAGCGTTTTAATCAATTTTCTGGCACCTCAACCGCCACTGACTTTCCAATTCTAATAAATAAAACTATATTTTTGAAATCCTTTTTCTTTCCGGAACTAGCTAATCTTTTAAATTTTAAATTAAAAAAATCGTTCTCTTGCTGGACCAACTTAGCTGACGTTATATACAACTTTCCAGCCACACATTTCATATACGATGTGCCGCTCAGGTGCATGTGCCAATGGGACTGGCCATAAGAGCCATCCATTACATTTTTGGCACACCTTCTATTTATCGAGTTATGGTCGAAAAACCCCATCCACAAGTGGTTTTTGCTTCTTTTCCACAGTATGATAAGCTACCAAATAAAATTGTTAGTGAATTTATTTTGGCAGTGAGATTGGGCATCAGAGCCATCTATTAGATTTTTGGCACACTTTCGGTTTATCGAGTTGTGGTCGAAAAACCTCATCTACGAGTGGTTTTTGTTTCTTTTCCGCATTATGGTAGCCAGAGCCATACGTTAGATTTTTACCACATCTGTTTATCGACTTGTGGTAATAAATGCCCATTTTTCAGTTGCATTTGTTTTTCTAATTCTGCTAATCTTAGCAATTTCAGTGGATGGTGGATTAATTTTGTCATTCGTAGTATATGTTATATTAGTTTATAAGTAATAATAAATTAAAAACTCAAGTAGAATTTATCACACTGTGGGACGAATCACAAGTTAGTTCATAATCACTAGTGGATAACTTCGGCTAAATGCTGGACCAGATGATTTTTCACCTTATATTGCAGTAAAGACAGATTTTATACTGTCTTTACTGCAATAATCCTTTTAATTAATAAATTTTTTGAGCAAGGTGAGTTTCCAAACTTACTAAAAAAGACTAAATTAGTTCCTATTTTAAAAAAGGATGACAAGTTGCTACCAGAGAATTACCGTCATGTGGCTCTTACGTCTTCTTTTTCGAAAGTATTTTGTTCATTGTTTTTTAAACAAGTTGGAGATAGTTTTGTTTTACTTCAATATAATCACAAACTACCAACATGGCTTTAGGAAAAAAATGTCTACTTGTACTGCTTTAAATTCTTTTATTAATGGAATTATGAACTGTATTGAAAACGGTACCTAATGCATCGAATTGGCACTCCACGAATAGGCTTCTTTTTAATGATAACAAAAGCATTTAATTACGTTTTCATCCTCATCATTTTCAGACCATACCGGACTTTTATTTAGATTTGTAACTGGGCGGTAACCAGCTTACCGTAGTCAACTCTACTAAATTTTTAGGAGTGTGCCTGGATTAGTTTCTCAACTGGAGGTTTCACTGTGAAAGTCTCCTGCCCAAATTAAACTCGATTGGTTTTTTATTCCGAAACTTAAGGACAGCCATAAGGCGTCAACAGATGATCGATATAGACGGTGGCGGATTTACCTTAAAGCCCAGTAGGCCCGGGCCTAGGGCAGCCAGATTTTAGGGCCGGCCAACAGTGGCGAAAAATACACTATCCTATAGTTTAATATAGATGAAAAGAAGAGGTTAAGTGGTGCAAGCGGGCGAAAGAAAAAGAATATAAGCAAAAAGATATAATTAAAAAAAGTCGGAAATTAGACGATTTCTTTGAAAAACCTTCTACGGACCCTGATGTTGCTTCAGTATCTTCAAGCGCAGGTACTTTGGTAGTTTTGGCAAGTGGGTCAAGTGAAAAAGCCGAAAAAGTCTCACTAGTATCAATCCAACCAATCCGAACCAGGACCTGTGCAAAATTAGGGACGATCCAGCCAAATGGACAATCGACAATTTCACGCGTGATTACATTTGTAAGAACCGAGCCAATCACAACATCAAGAATGATTTTCCCAAGAGTGAACGGATTTAGAAAGATAAAGCACGTCACTTGTTCAAACACTTATTCGAACGTCAGCTTCTAAATAAGGAAAAAGTTCCGCGTAAGTGGCTAATTTATTCCGAGAGTTCTGGAAGTGATTTTTGTGGCCCTTGTCTTCTTTTTACTGGCAGGGAGAATCAGTTCGACAAAAAGGAAGGTTTCACTAACTGGAAAAAATTCTAATTATCGAGTATCAGCTCATGAGAATTTGCCTACTCACAAATTGTCTGTCTTGCGCATGAAGGATAGAAGAAACGCCTTAGGCCGCATTGACTACATGTTAACTATACAATCGGAGGACTATTTTGAAAAGGGTAGTTGCATGTGCGAAAACGCTTGCATCACGTGGTTTGTCGTTCAGAGGATCGGCTTATGGGAAAAAAAACTGTTGAAGAAAATTTTGATGGAAATAGTAACAGCTAAATATTTTTCTCTGATCATTGACTCAACACCCGATATATCCCACGTAGACCAGCTCACTATTGTAATCAGATATGTGCTGCCTCATGGATCAACTGTAGAACGTTTTCTCAATTTTATTTCAAACATAAGTCATAAATCAGAACAAGTAACAAATGCTGTTACTTCAACTTTAACTGAATTTGGAATTGATATTTCAAACTGCCGAGGACAATCTTATGACAAAGCAGCCAACATGGCAGGCATATATAGCGGCCTACAAGCTAAAATAAAGGAAATTTCTCCTCTAGCCGAATATGTTCCCTGCTCAGCACACTCGCTTAATTTGGTAGGTGAATGTTGAATTGGATTGTGAAGATTTAGTTAATAATTTTGCTGCGCTTAAGTGTAGACGCGCTTTGTAACACGCTTTAGGTATACCTACATATATCATTTGTATGAGAATAAATTTAAACTTAATTAAAACATGGTTTTCTTATTTGAAACCTATTTATTGACAGTGACTTATGAAATTCCGGCTATTAGTAATTTTATTGTGTCTTGTCTATTCACGGCAAACCCCTATAAAATAGGGACGACTGATACTACACGGCCTAGAGCGGCCAAGACTATAAATCCGCCACTGGGTGTAGATTATGCATATGTCCATAGCAAACTCTCTTACGGACTCATATTGATTCAGAAATACATTGTCTAACCGCTGCCGTACTGGAAGAACATAGTGTGGAGGAGCTCCATCATGTTGAAAATGGAATTCATCCTCATCAAGTAGGAAATTGCCTCTCATATCTATCCAGTTGATTTTCGAGAGCGTCTGTAATCAATGATTGAATAGTATTTTCTAGCATATCCAAATATGCTTCGCCATTTAGATTTTCTTAAAAAAA
>ML219061.1:0-22380 GCA_004785975.1 Popillia japonica | reverse complement strand
AACTTACATGATAAAAAATAAATAATTTTTATGTCGTCTCGTCTATAGAAGTTCTCTCAATACCACCTCGTCCTCCGGCAGTGATTGTTCAACATTACTCGATCTACTTTGGTAAACTAAGCGAATGAAATATGACCGTTATGAATTACAAAGGCATGCGTATATGTAGCAAATTTCCTTATACCATAACAGTTAGAGAACACTTATCTAGGTTTCCGATTGTTATCTTTATCCACTTTTTCAAGTGTTGGTACTTCACTCTCACAAATAATGAATTTTTCATTACCTAGTACATCACCTACACATGTATGTATGTAACTTCCATCTGATTGCTGCAGGCAAATACAACGCGCTTGCGCTAGCAGCGATCTCACCTGACCTCACTGCAACATAACTGTACGGTTTCCGTTTTTAACAACTTTAATTTAGTTTCCGATTTAGGAATTCTCTTAACAACCTTACGGAAATAAAATCTCAATATAATGATTTATTACTTCATGTGTTGCGTTACCTAACTCCCTTCTGTTGCTAAACTATTTATCAACACCGAGAGTTATAGCGCATAGCATATTTTTTTCCGTTTGGTGTTGTTATCTGTGCCCGATGTTAAACAACGAGTAACACAGTCGATAGATATTAAATTTCTATTTTTTGGAGTTGGAAATTTCCAACTACCTACAAGGGGTGCACTTAGAAACATTTCCGAAAAGTGTTGTAATATTTCCTTTTAATGTTAACTTAACAAATTGTTAGTGAGAATTTAACTTATTTCAGAAAAGCTACAACCCCGTTTAATTTAACTCCGTAAAATTTTTATGTGTGTAATTAGTAATAAAACAGAGATTGGAGAGGATATACATTGATAATTACCTATTTAACACAAAAGGAAAGAGAGAAACAAAAACATATGGCAATGAGAGCTCAAGAAGAGACAGGTAAAGGGAAAGAAAAATTAACACAGATTGGGTATAGCAAAGTAATCATAGATGGAGCGGAATGGAAATGGAATAAGAACACTGAACAACTTCAAATCCATGAAACAAATCAACTAGGTAGTAGAAGCGGTGCAAACATAGAACCAGGACAATGAAAAGGACACAGGAGCGGAAGAATTACAGGAACACTGAAACAACGACAAGCATACAAACACGAGAATACAATAACCAGAATAGAAAAATTGAAAACAGATATTGAAAGCAAAATCAAACAAACTATATAAAGCGAAAAATGTATATGTTTAAAAGAGGAAACTACGATTATGGAACGTAAGGAATTTAAACGGAAAACCAAGACAATCTGGAGGAATTCAGGGTGGAACAAATATGGCATAAAATCAAAAAATTAATCAATAATGCGGCTAAGGGGACATGCGGTGACATAAGAAAAGAACAGTGTGTTAGGATGATGAAGTAGAAATACAAGTAAAGACAAAAGACTATCGAAAAAGTATGTAGAAAATAAGACAGATAGTGCATACGCTAAAGATAAGCGAAAGCGAACAAAAATAAAGAACATTGTGCTAGCATCAAAAAATAAATCTTGGAAAAAATTCGGAGATAAAATAGAAAGAAATAGGAAGGAAAACCAGAAGCAGTTCTATACAATGTTGAAAACTATGAGAAAAGGAAATCTACAAAAATTAGGGGCAATAAAAACAAAGGAGTATCGACAACAGAAGATGTGTTAAGCAGATGGAAGGAATATTTCCAAGAATTATTTAGCGATCACAAAACATCAGAAAGGAAAAATGAAATGATAAATGAATATGTAGGGAAGTAACTAATGAGAACATAACAGAAGAAAAACTGAACATTCCACTAAAGACAATAAAAAATCATCGGGAGAGGACAGAATTACCGTAGAAATGATCAAGAAAATGGGAAACAAAGTGGAGATGGGAAATGGTAGAATGAACAAATACTAAAAGATCGGAAAATAGGATAGAAAGCACCAATCTATAAAAACGATGACAAGAGAATCTGAGTACTAGAAAACAAACTAAGACCGCAAATCGGAATCGCAGATCGGATTCCGAAAGGGAAGAGGGGTGCAAGATCATATGTTCACAATGAAACAGATTATGGAAAAGACCGTGAAATACAACTGAAAAGCTTATGTAGCCTTTATCGACCTTGAGAAGGCTTTTGACAAAGTGCATCTGTGCAGATTACATCCAGAGAGAATGGTGAACCAAGTGTGGGAAGCGAAACCAATAGGTAGGCAAATGGAGGGCGGCCACAGAAAAAGTGGGACGGGGAGATAGTCAAGGTATTGCAAAGGAAAGGTGACATGGACCACAGAGAAGAGCAAAAGATAAAAGAATATGGTGGAAATTTGTTCATTCCGGGGAATTTTAATTTTAGTTTTAGAATTGACAAGTGTTTCTTAAGTCTTAAGCGTAATTTAGTGTTAATTTTTTTACATTACACCTAAACGGTAGAAGAGTGTATGATTATATAACATATATGTATATATTTAATTATTATTAAAAAACACTTGTATTATATACAGGTCTAATTATACAACAATACCCTTACTTTTACTTATTTTACTTTAATTTAGATAGGCAATGTAAATGTTATATTTCTAATAATAAAACTAAGAACATGGATTTAATAGGCGGTGTGCTGACTCCGTATTTATGAATATTTATATGTACACCCAGATGCAAATGTATCCGGACACGTATCGAGAGAGAAACACCTGCCGCACAATATTTTATTCCCAATAGACGGAGTGTCAGCACACCGTACGGAACAAAATATTGTGCGGCAGGTGTTTCTCTCTCGATATGTGTCCGGATACATGTGCATCATACTGTACATGTAATCATCAAGATTATAAGAAACAGCTGAAGGAAAAGAGTATTCAAACAAATTTCTTGGGCTTTAAACTTCTTAGACTTTCAGTTATTACCATATCTAACCGCGGACTTCAACGAAAAATACTGTTGTTTGGGCTACGAGCGCTGTAGTAAAAAGTAAAAGAGAAGAAGGTGAACGGCTTTGGAGATATAATGGATATAACGTAGACAACGTTTTCCGGGATGAAGTTGATAATCGGTATATTGGACAAAGGTTTTTTGAGTTGAAAATTGATATTAGAGAAGGAATTCCTGCGTGGTTTGAAACTATCTTTAGTGAGTGTTCAACTTTTTTAAAAGCAAGTAGCCCTAGTATAGTTGAACAAAAACCTAGAAAGGTTGTTCAAAATGAAAAGTTGTGACGATTGGCAAATTCTCACAATGGTCGGTCTATTTCGATAAAATCTATGCCAATTTCATTGTGTAATTCTGAATAATTATTGTTACGAATAACACCATCTAGTGGTCGAGCAGTTTAAATGGACTATGCAGTGTATTTTATCTGGACGGTTCGCGCGTATTCTGGAGACATTGAAGAGAGGGCGTTCTAGAACGGTCTAGTTTGGGGTAGTGAATTCTAGAAGTTATATTTTAAGTATATAAGGGCGATAATCTCGTATGAGAGACAGTCTTGAACTAGCGCGTAATTAGAACGGACTCTCGGAATAAATACGAAACGTGAATATAAATAATTTGTGTTAGTTAAAATAAATAGTTTTAGTTAGTGTTCTTCCTTACTAAGTAATTGTTCAGTGTTAAATTAGTTTAAATAAATACTTCTGTGAAAATATTATCGCCTGACGATTATTTGAAACCCTAAAACGCATTATTAATTAATTAATAAATTAAATAATTATTAATTAATTTTGAAATTTGAAAACGGAAATTATTTGAAATCTCTTATTATTTGTATTTCATGAGAGTAATTTTTGAAAATGATAATGAAAGAAATTAGTGATATGCAATACATCATGTCAATATGCAAATTATCTCTTTCATTCAAAATTTACCGTAACGTTGCAACAACTAAGTAATAAATTTATCTAAACAGGATCTGTTATGAATGTGGAGAAAGGAGGAGGAAGCATGCGGTGCAATTGTCGAATCTCCACCATTAGTAATAATAGATAAGCCTAAATTGTTATTAAGAAAACATTTACCTACGCTAGATATAACCCAAAGTAAATTATAAAGAAATTTTAAGGCCATAAACTGTCACTCGCAAAAAGCAAGATTGATGCCACCTCTCTATTTACGCCGGCAATAAAAGGAGTCAATGGTATGGAAATGTTAATATTATGAGAGTTTTCGCGGTTTGACTGCAGTAGCGTACATATATACTACAAAAATAAAATAAATTAGAACATAGAAATACGTAAATAAAAAAGAAATACAACCTGGTTCTAACGATGCCAGTGATATAAGTGGCTTCAATAATGAATGATAGGCGAGGGCAGTTAGAACATAAGAAAGTCAGAAGGAAACAAATTTTATGCCCCATGTTTTGCTAATGTTGAGTGATACGATAATATTTCTTAACGAACCGCCGATATTCTTTGAGATTAGTTTGAATCGAATGTATACCAAACCCAAATAACATTGATAGATACCTTTATAGGATAAGGGATGGCAAGTGCTTCTAGGTAGCGGAAGAATTTTCGCTTAAGGGTTTGAAGATGATTCTAATATTTTTTTTTGCGGAGAAGTCTACCAAAATGATACGCAACGTAGTGGATGTAAGGAAAAACGATAGAGGTTTGCTGATTAGTAGTCTCCGAAATTTCTTTAGAGATCCGTCGATGGAAGTATCTATTTACGATCCCTTGACTGTTGCTGGCGAATAATACTGGCGAAGCTCAAATGTCAAGTAGAGCAGAGAAAATACAAATACTGGGAGAATATCAACCGTATGAGGCAAACTAAAAATCTTCGGGAAACGTATAACCAAAAGAGGTTATTAGAATGAATTGAGGTCAGCAGAACCAATATTCGTATATTGACAAGGACCCTTTTAGGCCATTAAACAGCTGAAAGGACACCTAATGAGGGCTGGACTAACGAAGCATAATGAATGTAGATTTTTTGAGGAGAATCCATTCACTCATCTACTCTGAAACTGTTCTGCACTGTGCCACCCAAGAGCCTCGCATCTAGGAGTACATGATGTTGAGGAGAGAAAATTACCTACTCTGTGGCCTTCCATGGGACACTGCACTTTCTAAAAGGAGTCGGACTAATTGGGCAGCTGTAAATAGAGCGAAAATAAGGGACACAATAGATCTTTTAGGTCGCAGTGCATCATCACCTTAATTTCATGCTTTCAATGCTTTTTTAATATTGTCGGGCCGAAAAATAGGTCTGACAATACAACAATACAAAGGAGCTAATCTACTTTCCAGATATTTTTTCCACTTTTAGGTCAAATTATAAACTCTATTCGAAAAATCAAGGTATTCCATAAGAAAATAGATAAGTACTTAAAGGTCAGAAAAATACTTACACCAAATTAGCTAATTCCATATTATTTTTGCGCATACTGGTAGTCTGAGTTAGCTTGAAAGTATCAATCCGAAGGTGCGTAAGATACCGAATGACATACGATACCATTTGATAAGCGAGTAACTAATACATCAAGGAAGGGCGAGGCATCTTTAGTTTTAGTCTCTATAGTGAATTTGATGTCAAAGCGTTGATTGTAAAAACATTCAAGAAAGTTGGTAGAGCATTTTTGCTGTGAAGTCAGATAATGAACGTGCCATCAACATATTTCACCTTAATATTGTATGTGTTTTTGTTGGCGTGGAGAAAACTTAAAGCTGTAATCCTACTTGAGACATGTTCTGTTGAAGAGTCGTCGCACACATTCGGCTAGTTTAAAACAAATAATTGATTTTTTTGTGCAAAATTTTATTTTATTTTACTATTGTATACTTATATTTACATTACTATAACGCGGTTAAAACCGGGATGCTCTCGTAATTGGGGCTATAAATATCTTCGATATCATTTAAGAAAGTTAAAATATAGTGCAGAGAGAACTACGTAAAAACCTGTTCTGGCAACAAAACGGCGGCTATGCTTATTCTACAGTACATCAAGAAAAGGTTAGATCGCAATTTTCGTTAGGTAGATTTGACCTAATCTATTTTTCTGGTGCCTCCTCTGGCATTACCTTACTCGACTCGTTTGTCTGGGGTGTATTAAAACAAAGAGTGTATACGACTGATCTGCCAAATTACACAGAAAGCGTTAAGAGCACGTGTACAGGACTTGAATGCGCCATAAATCACTCGTAAAGTGACAGTGGATTTATTAGAAGAGCGAAAAAATGTGTTGAGATGGAAAGTAGCTACATGGAATAATTGTAAAAATTTGAATTTGAAGTCGAAGAATTGTATTCATGAAGCGTGTATATGAAGTTTTTTTCGTAATTGTGGTTAATAGTAAACATTTTTTGCAACTTTATGAATAACGTTTCTAATTTATCTTTTTATTTATTATTTAGAATAATAAAAATAAAATATTTCACCGATAGAATTGATACGTAACTTCTCTTAATAAAAAATATATGTGACTTCTCTTTATGTAATTCGCTGCTTGCTGCACACTAACTACAACATCAAAGCAATGTCGCAATTATGCTTACTTTGGTTTATTTGAGCCATGGGCTCATTAAGTATGTTTTTACAATAAATAAAACGTATTACCCTCTTGACATATAAAATAATAATATCTATCATGTCATTTTGTTTCAACAAAAACAAAGGCGTGTACGATTCCAAAATATAATCATATATCACAGTAACGTCTGAACAAGAATAATTACTATGAAATTGTTGAGTGTAGGCTTTCACGACCGTAATCCATAGTAGGTATGTTTTTTTTTTATAATAAAATACCTACTACTATGAAATTGTCTCGCACGACTAAAACTTAACTATATAACTGAAGTTAAACTTCTTTCACAAATGTCTGTGTGGATACCATGCATTTTTAAAAGCTATTGCTTGCCATTCACTGTTGATTATTAGTAGAGTGCTCCATGCTACAGTAATAGAGAAGGACTTGTGTGGCGTATTCGACTCATAGCCCGGTGGACCTATTAAAAATCAAACAAGAAAATATGAAGCAATACCTACGAGATGCAAATGTCAGACTAAATACCATTACGAAATTTCTTTTTGCGAGGTTGTAAATATCATTGTTAGAGCTGTTTTTCGAGTGACGCTGTTCTTGTGAGATTATTAGTTGTAGTAAATTATCAAATACTGAGTTAATTATGTCGTACAAAAGTATATCGTACATAACATAATCACAAATGATTAGAGTATACAATCACCTGCCTCTATCTATTAGAAACTTAACTCTAAAACTTTTTAAGCGGCAGCTCAATCATTTGTTATCGGAAAGTGTTGTTTATACAGTCAGTGACTTTTATAATTTGAAATTTTAATGTTTTAAATTGTACAGTTTTGTCTAAATGTTTTTAAAATGCTTTTTATTGTGTTTATATTCTTTATTTGACGTATTCTACGCATGTTATGTATTGTACGGAATTAAATATATAAATAAAGGTGTGCGAATTGAAAAAAGAACTACAAAAACGTAATGCTGTTTTTACGGGAAAAAAGAGTGTTCTCGTTGCCCACTTATAGCAAATATTAAACTCGGACTATTTACCGTACGCAAATAATGAAATAAATATTAATGAAGATGTAAATGACACATTTCCCAGTGATAGTAGTAATGCCACAATGGTTGCATCTACTAAACTTCCAAAAAAAAACAAAGTATAGAAATGACGCTTTTTCCATTGTGAAAAGAATTGAAATACATACTAGAACAAAAAATAACTTTCTTAATAAAGGAAAATAATAACGTACGACGACTAATTAAAAGTAAATTTAGCATAAACAAAATAAAAAGTAAAAGTAAAAAGTTTACTGCTAAAAACAATAATTGTGAAACGAACGACACATGCGATGGTATCTCTGGAGTTGTGGCTGTTGTTTCAAGATGTGTCCTTTACGACGATGTAGTCGGTGGAAAGGAGCCTTATATTAATTGTGATAGATCGAGTGGATATAAGCCTGTATCAAAGACGCACAAGGTCAAACCCAAAATTTTAATAGTTGCTGATAGTCATTGACGAAATTTCAGCGAAGAAATCAAGAAGGCCTGTAGTACGAATAGTTACGATGTTGTGACAATATTTAAACCTAACGCTGGCTTGGATGATGTGGTTGTTAATTTGGATTCTTTGGCTGCCGATTATTCCAGGAAGGATTGTGTTGTGGTACTTGGAGGACCTAATAATGCATTACGTAATGGTAAAATTGACTTAAGTTAACTTCAATCAATAAAGAGAGTTTCATGTTTTACTAATGTGCTGTTGGTATCAACTCCTTACTGGCCTGGCAGGTTTGACTTAAACAAATTTATTTACAGTTTTAATCAAACATTTTAATCATACCATTTCCAAGTGTTCCGGTTGACGAGACCATAGACATGTTGTCTGACTTCTTAGGTTCAATAATGTAGAATCAAAATATATTGACGAATACATCACCTTGACCAAGTTATGTAAGTTTTATAAGCAAACGTTTGGTACGGCGATGGGAAATCCATTATCGCCTTTTATTGCAAAAGTTTTTCTATCATCATTTAGAAAACTCGGTATTAGGTAGTTCAGTTGAATCTCCAAAATTATGGTATCGTTATGTAGATGACGTTTTGGATGTAGTAGATGAGAGATTTGATATCTACAGTTTTTTGTTTACCCGTAAGAAACCCCTAACAAATGAAAATAGCAAAAAATAACATTCTTAGATCTAATGCTTAAGATTGAGAACAATAAATTAGTCTTTGATATTTACCGGAAGCCCACGCACACAAATAATTACATACAATACGATTCTTCGTGTTTTTATAAATACAAGCAGTACGCGTTCAATAGTTTATTTCATAGATTATTTAATTTACCTCTTTCTAAACATAATTTTAATAAGGAATTAACTTTCATTTATGAAGTTGCTGAAATTAATGGATTTCCACACCAGTACGTGACTAAAATATACAACTTTAAAAGGAAACACGTTATAAAGACAAGTACCACATTGCGTGAACTTAACGATATCAGAAATATTAAGAAACATGTTAAGCTTACATACCACCATGACATACATTACAAGTTTGATAATTTATTTAAAAAATTTGATATAACTCCAGCTTACTCGAATCACAATACGCTTAAAAATATTTTACCGTCAAGTAAAATTGCTTTACAAAAGACACAAAATAGACTGTGATGCTTGTGAGTTGTGCTATGTAGGCCAGACGAAAAGAAATTTGGAAATTAGATTCTATGAGCACAAATTACATACTAAGAATAGAGACATAGAAAAGTCAGCATTGTGCAAACATTTCATGGCTACCGGGCACAATTTTACAAAAGAAAATCCGAAACTACTAAAACACTCAAACAATAAAAATCTAGATATGCTTGAGGCTATAGATATGAAAAAACATAGGAATAGACTTATGTCCTTTACTTGATGTAATATACATTATTGTACTTGTCTTTTATTCGAATGCCCACTGTATAATAGGTGCATAGCGAGAAATCGTTCGAAGTTCTTATATTTGTTTTTGTGTCTTTTACATTTTTTTGTGACTTACAGCAAAACCTTTCATGTAACTACTTTTAATGTATATACATATGTGTTAGTATAATATTACCGATGATGCGACGAAGCGGTGTTTTCATAGTGTTTAAAAGTATTTTCTAATTGTTACATGCGTACCAACTCTAACAGAATGTTCATTACCAATATTACTTTAGCATTTTACACACATCAACATAGTTTTGTGACTAATATTTGAAGGACACATAAACACCTATGCTGCGGAATATCGTTTTGATTTGATTACTTTGTGAGATTGTCATAAAGTTTTTCATGCGCTTTTTCATACTTCGTTGTAATTTTGGATTTTGTGATCACCCTATCATATTTGGAATCACTAATTCTTTTACCAACACATTGAGGAAAATTCGTCTTTTATGAGTTACATGTCTACCATATAAAAAATCACAATCGGAAAACGCCTCGGTTGGCGCTTGCAACTGTAAATTCGTAGGTACTTCTGATTCATAACGTCTACTCCGCCTTTAGTTTTATTGTAGTAGTGTATAATTTAAAGCTTACTTTTTTAATATTTTCGTACATCGTATCGGTGGTATGATGCATGCTACTAGTTAAAACGACTTTTCTTTTTAGGTCTGACGTCTGGTTACATTAAAAGACACGGATAAACTTAATGTAACCCGACGTCTTCAACGTGCTGTGTATTTTTTACTTATCCCCATCCTTCATTTTGCTTCAACTTAAAATCCAAATTTTAATCTCCCTTCATCCCCTTTTTGTATTTGTTTTGTCGTCCTACATGTACATGTATAATTAAATTAACTGCGTATTTTTCAAATATATTTAAACTTTTCCATATCAATCACATTTTTCAACATGTCTTTTCCCACATTTCATATTTTCATATAACTTAATTTCTCATTTAAACCTATCAATTTCATTTCTCTTTTCATCCTTTCGATATTAATAAAAATACACAACCACGTCTTCAAGACATTTCATAATTTTATTGTTTTTAATTCTTAACACATGACTGTAAATACTACATTTTCAATTATCATTACTCTATGTAATTTTTACGTTATTGTTTAGATTCTAGGCTGAAGATGGGTTGTATGGCCGAAACATGTATCTAGAGTAAATATATTAAATTGTGTAAGGTATAGAGGATTGTTTTATTCTACATATATTACATTTCACCTTACAACATGGATTATTTCAACTTGTAAAGAAGTTGTCTACTATAATATTAGAGCCAGTATTGTGAATCGTGCTAACCAATATTTTTATAGTGTCAAATCCAAGATTTCTTTGTGTATCTGCTCCAGGCTGTTGTCCCTGGTATATAATTCCATTTATGGCAAATCCGGATACGACTTCACACATCCAAAATATTTTCAAAGCGTATTTGGCCTGTTTGCCAGGTATATACTGAGTGAATTGACTTCTGCCCCTATGTGGCACGAGTTGCTAATCAATTATCACGTTTTCATCAGAAACAATACATGTTCGGCACTGCTGAATAAACAACTTCCATGCAGAAGAAATTGGTGCCAGTTTACCTGTTTCTAAACGAGCGTGTCTTGTTCGTTTGTCATCAAAACGTAAATATCTTTTAATACTCTCAAACCGTCTCAATGCCACTGTCGCGGAATATATAAGATTTGAGCATTGGTCAGAAAACAATTCCCGTATTGAAAATTCCCATTTTTTTTTCAGCCACTGCTTATATTACCAATCCCAAAAATGCACTTACCAATGTTTTGCGACTGTCTATTCCTCGAACTTTCAACGCGCTTAGCTTCCAAATTCGTGCATACAATAATTTCTTCTACATATAAGAGTGTTAGTAACAAAATAAGTGAAAGTATTTAACGGTGCAACACATAAATTCTTTTTTATTAGATCAGGTGCTGAGCGGATAATGTTGCAACGTAGACACCACTCCGACCAACAATACAATCATCTTATACTTGTCCACAAATTTGTTCCCTAAATTCATCTTCACTATCTGAGTCACTACGATTTGATTCCAGTTCAAAATCTAAATCTTGATCTGACGGATTTATTATACCTATGTACTTCTTCATTATCTTTATGTTGTATTATAAATAGTACTACGGTACTACTATTAAACATAACTTGAAAATATAATACAAATAAACATAAATGTTGTTACAACAAATATAATATCTTAGTCAAATCTGTGTTACTGTTTGAGCTGTTATTTACGTATGAGCCTATCAAACCCATGATGTGTAAATACACGGTATTAGTAAATGAAAAATGGTTTAAATGATTTAGAATCATATTCATGCAATATTGTTTAGCAAATATGTTGTAAGACGCGTTGTAGAAGAAAAGTTGTAAATCGAAAATTACAGGTCGCTGGGTCTCGGAGGTCCGTGATCTGCATATACTACATATAATACGCGCGTTGTCTGGACATCCCAATTTGATGGTAGTATTTAATGTAAAAGCACCCATCACAAATAATCACAACTAATATTTCAATACAACCATCCTATAAACCCAAGTTGAAATGGAAAAATAGAAACAAATTTGCCATTTTCGCACTCTTGCCGGTACGTATTTTAACAAATAGAAATTAATTTCTTCAACTATTATCACAATTTACCAAGAATAACCAGGAAGTTCCGAAACCTGGTATGATATCTGATCTCGGCTTACTGCTTGTAAATCCCTTCAACTAAGATAGTGAATGTTCAGTACTACGTCGTACATACATACCTATATGTTGCAATAAGAAAAATCTGAACTGAAATAACTACTAATCTTTTACCCGAAATGTTGCTTTAATACATAGTTTCATAATATTTTAGAGAACGTCAACGGGTAGTAATTGTGATAGTAAATCTCCCTAGTGCTGGCTACAATCCAAAAGTTATTATTGAAAGCTACCCTCGCTAAAGACGAATGCGAGAATTTAATTGCGAATACTTTTGAGTTATGTGTTCCTACAATATATGTATCTGTATTTGTATGTACGTTACTTTTGCGCACCAGGGAATATATGTAAATAAACTCGCGAAAATTACATCGTACGTAAATAATAATTTCAAATCTAAATCATCTTGGTTCTGTTTACAATCGTAGGGTGTAGTTTTAAATGAAAACCACTGCCATTATTAACACTGTCGCAATATTTGCTGTGTGAATAATATTGTACGGCAGTCTAAGGTCTACAAACGTTTCAAGCGAGAAACACATATGTAGGTGTGTATGTATGTAATATGTGTGTATGTATACGCTGTCATAGTGATAACAGTTATAAGGAGGTGGTGGCAATGGTGAATAGACTTTAGTTATTACAAGGAAATACATTTATGCGTACTTATCGCTTATTGTTAGTGAAAATGTATTATACACATGTACAAGAGCATAGTAGCACATTTTAATAAGTCGAGTCAGATTGCTGTTATTACCGCTGCTGCTATGATCACGCTCGTATTTCTCTGGAATAAATGCGTCCACACTTTAGTTACAGGTGTATCTGTACTACTACAAAAACCCTATTTGTTTTGATAGGGTCAATCTTAGCACCAACGTTATTCGTTATTTATATTAACAATCTTTAGTTGCGCGTGGTAGAAGTGCTGATGTTCTGTTGATATAAAATGGTTACATAGTGTTGAGATAACGGAATGGTTCTAAATCCTAAATAAAACGAAATATTTATTTCTGACTGTGATACCGTAAAGCATATGAGGGTAAATGTGATGCAACTATAAGCTTTGTAAAGCATTGTTTTATATGGAAAAGCATATAATAAGTTACCAAAACTATGATGTATGATAACAGTGACTTATAGTCAGCGTTGACCAACTGGTAGCGTGTGTGGCGGTGTACGGGAGTGTGTTGACGCCGCTGCAACGCATGGCGCGCTCGCAGTCCACCCTCTACCAAACGCCTCAGTATAGTTCGTGTAGTGAGTGAGCCTTCCCTTCCTGTTGGCCAAACGGCTCGAAGGTGCTTTGTGGACGACGTATGCGACGTTACAGAAGCATGCGGTCCTCGCGTGCTGTGGTCGCATGGAGCCGTCTCGCACGTGGCTGAAGACGCGTACGTCCTACCTCAGTCCATTCTCGCCATGCTGGTTGCACAGCCGGCATCGATCGCTCCAGATAGCGGGCGATCTCATGGAAGGATACACCCGCCATGTGCATTCCCACACACATTCCTTGCTCAAACGCATACATACACGCATGCAACTACATGCTAGACTAGAGATAATAGAGATGGGGAACTCCAACGTTAACTACTTGTATCTTATTACCGCCATCTACGGTTGTTTATACAACTATTTTTTAAATATTTTGTAGCGTGAATATTTTTTTTTTACAGAAAATAGATGTATTATAAGGAAAATCTACTACCACTAACAGCTGGCTTGAATATCATTTATATCAAATTCATAGGAATAAAGATATGTTAATGCTTTTCCTAATGTTAGATTCATTACGAACAAAGTAGTATATACACTATTAAAGAGGAAGAAACAAACATTCTCGTAACAAATAAAACGCAAGGGTTTTTTTCACATTTTACATGTATTTTAAGAAAACTATAATACAGACCTTTACAAATATATTTATTTTTCTCTCCTAGATAGATAATATTTGCGTGCTTGCATAAAAATTTTGTCAACACTTCTCATCCGGCATTCTTTGCCTACTAGAATTCTATTTACTCCAACTGACCAGTGACAAAAAACCAGTGAAAATCGTTTCAAAATGTTGTCGATCACATCAGCGGTGTGATTACAATGGTTCGTAAAATTAAATTTTACTTCATCTTTTAAAATGTTAAGTTAGGTGTAACGGTTTAAAGATTATATAGGTATTTATTGCGATATAAAGCCTACAAATTAACGTTAATGATACCTATATATCACATAATAAATGAATAAAGTTTCTCGATCCTACATCGAAGATCGGCGGATCCTGAGAAGGACGTATGGGTTGATTAATAATTTTAGGTACGGTGACAGTGATTTGGGATCGGAAAAGGATTATTCTGGAATCTTCAACAATGTCAAATTAAACTGTAACTAAAGTAGACAGAAACACGATCGTCTTGTTATATTACATCTGAATTATTTGCAAATAGAAATTAAATAAGAAATGACATTAACTTCGAATTTGTACACTAAAAACCAGATCATCATTATTCAATTATCTAATATCACCATAGCATAGGTTATTGTTAAATATCAGCTGATTCATTATGGACAACAACAAATGGAATCGACTTATAAAAAAATAATCGGAAATGTAGTTGTTATAATGTAAAGGAGATTAAACAAAAAAAAAATGAAATAATAATAGGCTTCGTATGTTAACTCATTTAATATATATAGGATGAACACCACATTCGCTTCGGTTAATATACGAAAGAAAGTTACATTCCAAATTGATCAAAATTTAAATAGAATGCCATGTACATATATTAGTAAACATTGCCGTGACACAAGATAAATAATAATAATACGATAGTATATTTATTTTCCAAAAAGACCCTACAAATAGTACAATATATTTATACATAGTATTTAATTGCTATAGAATACAAGTTGATCACGTGTTTCGACGATGCGTGGATCGTTATTATCATCCGAATATCGAATCAGTGAAAATGTTTACAAGCTAATGTTAAATAATAGCTCTTTCATAAAGTATTTACAAAACACCAATACTTTATGCCTAACACCAGCGCAAATTGTTAACACATGTTAGTGACGATCGACCTTACCGAGATTTTAAAACAAGACCACATTTTCCAGAATTGCCGGCTCTTGGTTCATTAGATTCTTGGTCCAAATTCTTACTCATTGGTATTGGGTTGATAATGACGATCCACGCTCAACGAAACACGTCTCCCGAATTAATTTAAAAGTGCTGGTGTTTGGAGTGTCGAAATTTACCTATATTAACAAGGTTACAGTCCTTGAAATCACAATGACTATAGAATAAATCAAATTAGGTGGTATACATCAGGTATATACGACATATTTTACATATATAAACATAAACGAAAAATTAAGAAAACAAGGCTGTTACAAAATTAGACATGCTGTAAAGATATACTTTTTTACATACAATTATTACACCAGAAATTTAACACACGAGGAGTAAAAATATTAATAATGTAAATATTTCTTAGATTGACGTACGTTATTTTCAATACAGAAATCATGTCTTTAAAGAAAGTCAACATGTTATTTTTTTACATTTCTTTAATATGTCGAAGAATACGATATACTACGAGTGCTGGTAGTATATCGTATAATTTTTTTTGATACATATCATTACATTCTCTTTAACTATTCGAATATTGCTTATCTAAATTATTCAATATGTCAACCCACAGGAAAGCTCAACACTACGATGATATAATTAAACTTTTAGTAGAAAAGAGCTAATTGAAATATTGAATTGTATTCCAGTGTTCCAAATAAAATAAGAAATTTTGCATTACTGATAGTCACATTTGAGGGTAAGATTTTGAATGCATAATTTTTAGAAAATATCTATTTTATCATTCAAGTTTAAAAACATTTGATATATTCGATCATTTTTCAGATATCAACCCAGGCGAATGTAGTGTCCTACTATATACATGTTGTAAACAAAAGATGTGTGTCCCATGACATGACTGCCAATACCTAAAGATGTGTTAATTAGGCAATTTCAAGTCAAAAATGTCTAATCCATGTGACCAAAACTCTGTCCTAACTAACCTAGAAGCATTTGAAGTTTTCGATAACCCCACTACTACAAACAATAATTGATCTAAAGAGTAGGCGACCTAATTGTTGTATACATGGTCTAGCTCTTCGTAGAATTGAAGTGGTAGCTCTACTAATAGTCTCAGGATCAGTACGGCACCCAGAATTCTGGTTTCAAGATTTTATGCATAAACCAAATCTCTCGGCCTTCCTCAGACAAAGTTCCCAACAGTGTGAATTCCTGGCGGTGTTGATACCGTTTGTGTTGAAGGAGGCTTTATCACTAAACAATATGTTCCGACAAAACCTTCGATTTCTCAATAAGCAGCGACTAAATTCAAGCTTTGATGTGTAGTCCGCAGGTTTTAAAACTTCAACTAATAAGTTGCGGTACGGGTACAAACCGAAATTGTGTAGAGTTTCCCATACTCTCATGCGACTTGCGTCAAGTGTGTTGGCTATTCTTCGGAAACTAGTAGAAGGCTGTCTACCATATTAAGGATTGTTTCTTCTTGAACAAGTTCCTGTTGAACGGGACTTTCAAAAGTAGGTGCAGGAAATTTACCTGTTTCTCCTAAACATCGAAGGACACTGCTAAAAACAGTTTCACAAGCGACTTTACGAGTGGAAAATCCTCGACGATATTCACGAATTGCCGCCCGTGCAGTTGCATTACACAATTCAAAAATAAAACTTCAAATACTTGTAGGTCAGTTACAACACAGTTTTAGCTACATGTTGATTAGACATTTTTGACTTGAAACTGCCTTAATAACACATTCTTAGGTTTTGGCGGTCATGTGGATATAGTAACGCTTGTAGTAATAATTGAAATAAAACTAAATTCCCAACGTCACTTAAATTTAAGTGAAGTTGGGAATTTAATTTTATTTCCATTATTATTTAATAAACTTCGCTAGCTCCTTATCATAAATAGTAAGACTTGTAGTACTGTCGTACTGTAGTTTTGCTTACATACAGCAGTAGTTATACTATACTATAATTCTGAATTGAATCCTTTACCACAAGCAGGGTCTAATTGTAAGTATAATATCTTGCTGATAAAATTTTGTTGGCGTAAGGTTGTCTTGTGATAGTAAATGCATTGCTCGGTATAAAAAATCCGGAGTGACCTAAAATTAAAATATTACTACATAATAAAAATGTTTTACTGAAACTGTTGGCATTTTTCAACAAACTATTCATTTATGCTACTTTTTTACATATACAGGCTGACTAATTCTTACACCGCATCACAGCGAAATTTCTCTTATTATTGGAAGTAGGCAACTGAAACAGATTAAGAAGGAAGTTGAAATATGATGAATATTTCTTAAACAAGAATCATCTAGACAGATTAATCAACGTGTACAAAATCGAAAATGTCCAAAAGAAATACGAAACATTATTGAGCAAAATTACCATAACATCGTCGTGATTTAAAGGATTCTAGTTGGTCTCTCCAAGGTAAAAAGAAGTTGCCTGAAAAAGTTCCCTATGGTGAGGGTCTAAAATGAATCAGCCTGTGTATGTGCTCTCCTGTTATTAAAAGTTTAAATCTAGCGATATGAGAAATTGCTACGAGAGTGTATCCTGACATACTAATGAAATGCGTGCTGAACATGTAAACCGCAAAATAACATGGGAAAATGGCAGTAAAGGATGTACGAGTACAATAAATACCGCTGAGAATTTGTAGAGAGGACGTACATGATGCAAATTCTACTAGACAACTGATTCTAAAAATTCATCTGAAAGTATATGGACGCAAACAGAAAAATGAATACTTAATTAGAAATCACTTCAAAAGATTCTTTTGAAAATTCTACTATGTCTACGTTGGCATATAATTAAATGCAACATGGTGAGTGAAAATATATGTATGTATATGTAAATTAGTTAATTGTTTTGGTGCTGAATAATATTACTAAATACAACTCAAATGTTTTGCAAACTAAAGAATAAATTTCTTAGGATACAATTGTTAAGGTTTAATAGGTGGAAATTACGTGGAGACAAAACTATCCGAAACATAAAGAGCTAATAATCGTACCATCTCTTTGTGCATCATAATTAGGACATTAAATTTAGTGACCTAGTACGTATCTCTAATCAAGTGTTTTCGATTACTCAAAAAATTATAATCAATTAATAACAAAATCTTTTTCTAGAACTCTCATCTGCACTCTAGTTTTATTTTGGTAGAGAACGTTTGCATTCTTTGTTGTATATGTTGTATCTTGTATTCTTTGTGTGTTTAGCCAACAGTTTAGTCATACATTTCGCAAGTATTCGTATTTGGAATGAATATTTTACATGTGCTGTTCAAGATTCTTAATTTAACTTACTTATTTATAATTTTTTTATAACATTTACGATTTCTTTATACATTCTTCATCTGAAAAACCTAAATATAATAGTAATATAAATTTGCCTCGTTCATTTTTTTATTCTTTTAAATGCAATAAAGATTCTTCGATGATCAATTATACTTCTGAAATTTAAATATTATCTATAGCGTTAAAAGAAAACATTAAATATATCAGAAATGGTGCGCATGCAAAATAATATTTTAAAGAAAACAAGAATAGATACAATTCAGAGAAAAATATTTTCTCGAACGGATGCTATTCGCCTATCATAACATTTGTAACTGAGTTAGTCCAATAACATTTTTTTAGTATAAACGGAAGATGTCTTCGCCACTGTCAGGAATATTTATAATGCGATTATCTTCCGAACTAGAATAATTGAGTTGGAAAATGTTACGGCAAGTTCTCTTCTACTGCGTGATCGATATTCGTCAACTGTGATGATGATGATGGCAAACTGGGAAATGCGTAGCCCTTATACCTGCAATAAAAAAGTGTATTTCGTGAAAAGGTGTCATGAAAAGCAAAATACATTTTGTTACAGTCATCATACATATTTTGGATAACGATTATTCATACCCTCAGCATATACTACTACTCAAAAAGAGAAGCATCAATACGAGATAATTTACTATTCTTCAATTGTAGATTAATATTATAATTAGACGGCAATAACTACACAGCAATGCAATATTTTATGTATATAACAATATGCATACATAAATATAAATACTAAAACCATTATTTTGATCTAGACATCTAGACATCGAGAAGTCTTTTAATTCAATTATTTTTATTTATATTCTTCACCTGTTAGTAATAATAAAGGTTCTCAAAACATACAAAGGTATTTAATACAGTTTTGATAGGAGACCGTAAAAAGTCAGTTAAGAAACTTAGTTCACATGTATAAAATCGGTTGTGCCACGTCGCTGGCGCTCATACTAAGGAATGCACAGTTCTAGTTTCTGGTAGTTCCTCATCTGGTTGTTGCGGGAAAGACACTAGATATTTTCCGTCTTTCAAGAACCGCACTAAACTGTAAATAAAGTTTTGTTAACTATTTCACGTAATCTAAACATTATAAATACGAATGTAGACTTACACATCACAACTGTTTGACACAAACTCTTCTTGAAAGTATTGTGCCCTTAAAACAGTAGCACATGCATGTTTCCTCATTATTTTAAAGAACATCTTTTCAATTTCGCAACGAAACGAACGCTTTCGGTGCCATAATGGTGTCCTTTATAGCTTGGTTGGAGATCCTATACGGAAAGCGATGCATTGTTGATGTAAAATTTGATTGTCTTCACGCCTGTGTCGGATGGTGAGTTTCAGTAAGATTGTAAAATATTCTAAGTCGGAGAATGTGCTTCTCTGGAAACTCATTTCATTAAAGAAATAGATCTACTGTATATTCAAGAAAACAGGCAACCTACTTTGTTACATTTCTACACGCAAATATAAATGAGATGCCATTTTCTTTCTCGCAATTTTCAATGGAAATTTTAAACCGTAGAAATGTCATGACTAACCGCAGTATACTACACACAATGGGTAATAATTTGAATCTCGAGAAAAAGTTGAAAACCCGTTAAAAGCGTGATAAAATAGATAACTTTCAATGAATTTAATTAAATTTTAAAATTTTAATTTACGTACAAATTATTTCAATTATCTTAAGTAAATTAAGGGTTACATTAACAAAAGAATAGTCAAACTATCACTAGCAGAAAAGATAGATAAGTGTATGTTGTGGACTTCTTTTGGTGCTTCAGGTTCAGTGTTGAAAATTGAAATGTCATAAGTATTTAATTACAGTTGTGGTACTATGATATATTTAAAAAATCATTTATTTATCATTAGTCGTCGTGTGTGTAATCTAGTTCTTATGTTGTGGGAATCACATTAGATTACTTCATTAGTCATTCTGGAGTACTTCAAGGCACTGCGAGAATTTCTTGGGAGATCATATCAATCATCCAACAGCAGATCTATAAATCTACTCATTCAAGTTTTGCTGGAAAAATTTTACGTTGATGACGTAATAACTGCGCACTGCATTTCAAAAGGCATTTGTGTAACTTGGGTTTTGTAAGTAATTCCGCTTGGCAAGGATGTCAGTAGAATGTCAACAGAGAAACGTAATGGACAGTGTTAATGCCAGTTATTCTATGCTAGAGTCGGGATGCGTTACATCTTGTCACAACTAAATATGCTGATTAAATTATCGACAATATGTACCTAAATATAAAATGTAAACAGCTATAAACACATATTTTTACTACTGTGCAAAAAACACTTAAAGAAATAAGTAAAGACGCACATCTTCTTAATAATGTAGCAGCAAAGAAGCCCCGGTTAAGTAATGGACAGCAGATAAATAAGGCACATATAGTATAAAAAATGATAAAGTCCTCTACTTTATAATTAAGTCTGCACTACAAATGCATTCAGAGAAACGTATACGCTCAGGTTAGACTACAGAGGTGCGATCAAAACCTGAACTATGTCACAAAAGTTGAAATGACAATGGACTAAACTGTCATACAAAGTTTTTTGGTAGATATATTTAACAAATGTAATATTGCAGTTTCAAGTTAAAATATATATTTTTAATGTATGTACATAGTTATGTGGTAAATTTTAACTTAATGACTATTATTGAATCCGATCACGTTATTCCAGTCGTATGATATTATGCGAAGAACAAAAGCTTGCATAAGTGTCTTTCTAGGCTCATCAAACATTATAAATTTGTATTTCGTTTCGTTAAAGTTAAGTATGTATAACAATAACTATAAAAGGAACTATAAAGGGGGAGGGTTGTCAGAATGGAAATTAAATGAAAATCGGTAAAATAATAGTAACTAGAATAAATTGGATACAAAAATTGAATGTGTAGCTCTGGTGCATTCTCGATTTTATAGTCTTAATATCAGATGTGTGTGATCAATCGACGACGACGAGCTATCTGGACAGGAGGAGTCGGTAGAGGTTAGTAATTGATATTTATAGCATTTAAAAATGTATTACTAAAAATATTCATTACTTTCAGATTATTTCCGATCTCTCGGAATATATATGTTCTTACCTCCCAGACAGTGTCTCTCTATCTCGTCGCCGGCACCAGACGGCAAGTACCTAGTGCAGCTGAAATTAATTCCGATGAAAGATGCGAAACGAGTTGTGAAGGAACAATTATGGACGAAAACCACGAAGTCTGCTCAATTCGTAGTGACACCGTTGATGGTACCTCGATATCAAGCCCTTCTACGTCTTCTTCAGGACGTAAAAGAAAATATCCAGAAACATGGAAACATCAAAAAATCCAAACGCTTTCGACGATTATCGAATTTTTCGAGAAATACCCGGTATGCCCCTTATTAAGTTCATGTAAAACTGCACAATGGTTAGAAAATCCCGTTTTACGTAGTATTGGTAGAAATGATTTAAATTTTCAATCTGCTATTGATATTTTTCAAAGACAAATATGTAACAAAACTATTAATGAATTAATAGAATTTTATTTAAATAGTCAACCGTTATTTGATTGTACATCTGGTCATATTTATGATTATTATTATTCACTAGAGGAATCTCAAACAAAATTATACGACTTAATAGCGTATCAATGTAATTACGACGAAGATTTCATTAAAGAATTTTTACAAATTGTTTACAATATTTTAGATAAAAAATCAGAAAAAAAAAATTGTATCCAAATTAAAGGACCAAGTAACGCGGATA